>JAOEHY010042406.1:0-43726 GCA_025447955.1 Psilopsiagon aurifrons
GGGTACTGCATTTTTCCAAAACCTGTTTATTATAATTATTCTTACATTTTAAATATTTTATTTAAATATTAGGACTTCACTGGAGTTGTAGGCAATTGTCTTTGTGAGTGTAAATTGGTTTTCCTCATTTTAGCTTGCAAGTCATGTTATACACACAGATTGAACCTCCTTAAACTAGAAACAAATGTTCCTGGAGCTGGAATGATAGGCAAAGTTGTTTACAAGAAGGAATCACAGATCATATTAAGTTAAGCATATGGTTTTGTTTCTTTCTCTTTGGATCTTTATCTCACATTATGCTTAATGTTTGGTTCTCAGTAAGCTTTGTTTTCACTTTCCATGCCCAGTTATGCTTGTGGAGTCACAGTGAAGCAAATGTCTTGAACTGGCCTGATGTGCACAAGCTGTCTTTTTGCTTTTACCTTCCATCCCCATGAAGTGAACATGAGCATACACACATAGACATAAAATTCTTCTCCCAAATTCTTGGAACATATGTGCAAAATATGTGCAATATAAGAGCTGTGACAGAAGAAAATTTCAGAGAACTCAGAAGAAAATTTCAGAGAACTTAATATTGCCTTTACTGCAATATTAAGTACTCCATTAAAATCAAAAACAAAGGGGAAGGTGCAGTTAAGGGACATTAAGTCCAGGTACTGGTTTTGTATAATGGCTTTTCTTACTGTACATCAGTCTGTTCTCTGTTCTCTTAGATTATCTGTAGCTGTTACTGGCTGAGCTATGTTCTGCTTGTTATGTAGAATACTATCCTCAACCAGCATATTTACCCCAGATCATATAGAGACCTGATCAGTGATGAGTGATACTCTTTTTATCTTTGTACTATCTTAATAGTATGTGCATGAGCTACTGTGCTTCTTCCTCATGGTCATGTACCAGAATTGGAAACGGTGTCAGTGCAGTGACAGCCTTCTCACTGCCAGGATCCAGCATGTCACTCTCATTCTAGTAATAGGGAGATGCTTTATTTCCCTTTCCCTTTTTCTTAGTTGGCAGCATTCCTCTTCCTGTTCTGGAGCCATCTGGTGATGTGGAATGAGTTGTCTGAGTCCTAAAGAAGGCTGGGTGGTGAAAATGGGCTAAGAGGGTTGAGTCAGCAAGGGAGGTTTCAGTGCCACCTTGTTCTGTGTTGTCCACCGTAGAATGAAATTTCTCAGATACAGGTCTTGCTCCTCTTGGGTCTTCATACCACTTGGAGGAAAAAAGTTATGAGAGTGTTCTTCTGCAAACTCAACAAATTCCAGGCATCCAGAATTGGACTGTAATACACACTGATTGGAAGGTGGAGCTAAAAGAAGAAAGAGGAGCACTATTACTTTCAGCTGCCCTGAAATCTCTTCAGCATCGCCCAGAATGTTCAAGAGCAATGAGAACAGAGGTTTTAGAGATGTATCTTTTGAGATTGTCCATCCTGTTTTAAGCAGATGTTTAAGTAGATGTTACCAATGATTAGTCATGTTCTGTGAATACTCATAAAACTGATGTTGGCATGTAATCTGTAAGAAAGCACTAGATCCAGCCCACATGGGTTCTAGGAGGAAGGTCACAAACTGATGACAGAAATCTGTTCTTTAGTCTTTATCTCCTTATGGAAAAAAAGAAGTATTTACCTCCAAATGATGCCCTTAGTGGAATATGCAGTAATAATTAATGTATTTGTGGTAAGTGTTTGACATTCAGGATAGTTTTGCATAATTACACTGCAAACCAGCATGATTTTGGTAATTGGTAACATAAAGTAAATTTTCTCTGAGCTCTGATGCTGTTCTTTTGCAGGTGAAGATACAGGAGATTGTTTAAAGGCAGATGGCTGACGTACCATAGCACAATAGAGTGCTTTGGTTTTCCTGAAGGGAAAAAAAAAAAGTTCTAAATACAATTCAACCTGAAAACGTGTGGACTTGGTAGTGATAAGTAGTGGCATAAATGTTATTTAAAAAGAACAGAAAAGTGTTACAAGGATTAGAAGTATAACTTGAGACATCCCTTCCACAGGTCTGTACTGAAACACATATCCAACCCCGCTCTGTCCTGCAGTCAAAAGCATGTGGGAAGGCTGGGCACTTCCTATGCTAAAGCCAGCGTGAGCTCCCATGGCAAGGCTTGAGGCAGCTGTAGGGCAACGGGACGGGCCTGGGCTGCTTCCTTCTCCCGCTCCCCGGCAGCTTAACGCCCGCCCCTGGTTTAGCAGGGATTTCTCAGACTTTGCTGGCGCTGGTGGCCGAGTTCCTGGGGGAAGAGAGTGAGCTTCCACCGGGAACCCGAGCCTTTTTTGGGAAAAAGTGTGTTCAAAAGGCCGGTCCGTGCGGCTCCGAGGGAAGAGGGATTAAGGCTTTCAACTGCGGCAACACGGAAAGACGATCCCGACGGCGATTCGCTGCGGGAGCACACATTTTTCCAACGCTCCCAGCAGCCTGGTACCGCCTCTCGCACGGCCCGGGCAGCCGGGGTGGCCCGGGACTCTTAACGTGAAGCTGCCGGAGTGGGACGGGACGCGCCGGCGGAGGCTCGGTGCCGGGCCTGCACCGCCTGCGCGCCCGCCCTTATATAGCGCCCGGTACCTGCCGCCCGCCGGTCCCGCCGCACAGCTCCCGCGTCCCCCGGGACCCTGCGTTCGGGTATGTGTTAGCTGCCCGCCTCAGCGCAGCCGAGGTAAGATGGCAGGATGCTTTCCTGAGCTTCTACGTGAGGCGTGGTCTTCGGATGAGGCGAAAGCACGGCAGCAGCGGTGATCGGGGAGAGTGAAACCCTGCTGGAAGCTGGTCGGGCTGGCCGCGGTTCTTTCGGGTATTCCTTTCTTTGCGCTACTCTTTCTTGCCCCATTAGTTTACACATCATCTGTAGGTGCATTCGGTTTTCGCCGGTGCACTTTCTCTGCCGACCACTCGGTCTTCCCAGCGGCAGAAGGGATGCTTCGGCGGCGGTGTGGAGCTCTGTAGCTCAAGGCTGACTAAATCAGTTGTTAGTTTGCGAGTGACAATGACAGAGCAGTAAAAGATGCCTGCTTTCGCAGCCTCCTTTGTGGGAGACTTTAGGAACTCGCTGATACTCCGGATGAGGAGACACTTGATAATGAGCAGATGTGACGGTTTAGAAAATTTGCTATGTCTTCTTAGCAAATTAAACCAAACTCAAACCAGATATTGGGGTTGGGGTTTCTTTTTGTTCAGTGGAATTCATTAGTCTGCAAGGAAGACATATTTGGTGGCCCAGCAATGATGTGCTCTTGTAGCTAACTTTTTTGGTCTAATGTTTATCACTGAGTATTAAAAGGAATTTGGTGTTACTTAGTAACTTTGTAATTTACAACAGTAACAGCTTTGGAGTTTCTTTTTTTTTTTTTTTTCCTTCTTTTCCAAGTCTGTAGCAGACGTTTGTTTAAATTTTGGTAGTGAAGACAAAAAAAAAAAAAAAAAAAAGAAAAAAAGTGAATTTTCCTGGCAACAGGCACATAATTAGAAAGAAGGCTGGGAAAAGTAAGACTGGCCTTCCTTATAATGATGTGTTTACAGAAACTTGGAAAGCAGAGATATGCATTGGCTATCAAAGAGAAACCAATGTCTGCTGTTGGAACATTTGGGTCAGCTTTATATTAAGGAATATGGCACTGCAGAGCATACATCTAAAAATAGGAGCGGACACATTTGATGTTTCATGAAGCTCTGAGGTCAAGGAACTGTTTTTCCACAGTATTCTGTGGCTGTATTGAACTGAAACCATGATTCTTGGAGCCAAACCTTGTATTTCTGAAATTAACTCTGTAAGATGTATTACATATTGTAATAGAGTATATTCTGAGGAGGGGAGGAAGTTATGATGATGTTCTTAAGGAAGCCCAGCAGTTTCCAGACATCCAGAGCTGGTCTGTGATTCACAATGCATACCAGACATAGAAGGATTAAGATATAGAACTGATAACAAGATGATGGAAAAAAACATATAAAAAGTTAAGTGACTCTCAGTCTATGTCCATTGATTGTATCTAAACCACTTTGCTGTGAAAAAGAGGGCAAATACTTGTGACGACAGGATTCTGAGAGAGATTGTGTTGCATCCTGCTTTTGGAAGGGGAATAAAACCTGAAAGTACTGACTGCCTGTGAAATATTCTGGTACTAATTTTCCTGGCCAGGAGAAGAAACCCTGTGGGAAGAGGTGGAGGTAAAAGGGTAAGAGTTTGAATAAAAGAAACTGGAAAGATTGGGTAGGAAGCATACAAATGTTCTTACAGCTTTTGAAACTCATAGGAATATACAGATAAGATTTTGTTGGAATTAAGAGTATCTCATTTGGATAAAAACATTTCTCTCAAGGCTGTGGAAACCTGATAATCAAAAAGTCAGAATTTACCAAATTACTGTACGCTGAAATTTGACAGTCTTCCTAAAATTGGAATGGTGGTTGTGTGGTAAAGTTTATTAGCAGTTGGCTGATCTAGATCACAACTTTTCTTGTAGCTTCGTGAGAGCTAAGCAATCTTTTTTATTTACGTATTTTTGCAGTGAAAAACTGTTCTGAAAATTTGAATTACGTTTTAAGTAACGATAAGCAGCCTGGTGTTCAGGATTCCATTTAAAGCATTGCTGTTATGTTCTCATACTTAGAATGGTTTGGGTTGGAAGGGACCCTAAAGGTCATCTGGTTCCAACCCCTCTGTCATGAGCAGGGACACCTTCCACTAGACCAGGTTGCTCAAAGCCTGGTTTAATCTAATGAAGTCCTACAAAATTCTCTGTTATCTTTAAATTGTTTTTCAATTATACCTATGTTTTGGGAAGTAAGAACAGGACAGTTAGATATATTGTCCAGCCAAGCTCACCTTGCTGGACACTCATCCACCTATTATTGTGAGCCTATTATTTTTTTATTAGCCTGAGTCTACTGCTTTCTCTTTGCAGAGACTGTGTGATGATTGCAACATATGCAATTTGCAAAGTGTTATTCTACAGTAATTATTATTGTCGTACAGTTACAATTGTTGTAAAGTAATTCATGAGATCTATGGTTCCAGGTAACAAAGCACAACTTACTATTCTCAGCTCTGCAGATAAGAATTTATTAGGCAACAGTTGTGGAGGGCGTGATAGTCTAACCACTCTACAAATAGGAACGTGGTTGCAGTTTTGTCATCCACTTTGTGGTCTATATGACTGAAGCAGACATTTCTAACAGCTATGTTTGCTATGTTAGAACAGCATGACTCCATTTCTGTAAGGACACTATGGTAAATCTGATGAGTAATGTTCAGCTGTTGGCCTTTGGGCACCAGAAGACAAAGGGAGTGGTCTTGCTGGAAGTGACCTGTGGGAGGATTTTGGTCAGCCTATTTCCATGAAGAATTCCTTCTTTCTCTCCTCTACAGAATTTGTATTACTCTGCTTCAAATGATCCATGAGAGACTTGACTTGTTAAATTTACCTGTTTCTCAGCTGGGCAAAGTAACCTGACCTTACCTGTAAAATTATGTATTTGATGGGAAGTTATTGCATTCTTCAGGCAGCAAATGAATTTTTCAGCCAGCTCTGCTTAAAGTAGCAGCTTTGTGATTTTACTCATGCCAACATTAATGTGGACCCATGTGCCCAGGAGCAGAGTAGAGCATCAATGAGTGTGATGTCATATAGACAGGTTTTCTCTGTGTATAGAATAATTTCCTGAGATTAGGGATATTGGTAGGCACTTAACCTGAAAGGCATGAAGATAAAGGCCTTTGGTTTTAAAAAGCTGAGTTTCTAAAATAAAAATATGTAGGTGAGTACATGAAATACAATGAGAAGAAATGGAAAGATGAAGATAAGCATATGCACTATCAGTTACATAATTTATGAAATTATTTATGTTATTGTCCTGTGTCTTTTCATTTGCTGTTTACTCTCCAAGAAAGGAGTATTACGTATTTGTGGGACTGCTGGGCCTTTACTAACTTGAAAAGAGTTGGTGGCCCTAAGATTTTATTTTTCAAAGACAATTTCAGGTTTATGTAGAATATATTAATTGATAGTCCCATATATTTTTGAACATAATCATTGGCTGGAAAGTTTTCATCCTGGGAATATTGTTTAATCAAAATATGACTATGGAATTTTGTATTCATGAATCATCTTCCCGTTTTCTTAAGAGCTAGCATTTCAGTGCTAGATTAAGTAATAAAGTTCCCTTTGTGGTGAAGCTCCCACTCAGTAACAGCAATATTGGGCAATGATTTTGTAGTGATAATAGATGCATTTGGAAGAATTAGGAAGAATACTTATAGGATAATTACTAACTGAGCTATAGTATGCCCAGAAGGCTCATTTTAGTCTCTTATTCTGCAGAAAGAGGAGAGTCTTTTGTGACCTCAGGTGTCAGAACTTCATGGGGTATTACAGATCACTTAACAATTTGGTAGTTATATAATTTTAAAAAAAAGCTTATTATGCCATCATAATTGTCGTAGAAGGAGAACCAATGATTAAGGCAGTTCTTTTTACATGTGAAATATACTTTCTGGTTTAGCACACAAAAAGAAAACTTAGGAAATCATTTTTCTTCACACTGCTGTCTAACACTTGACATGGTCCTTCTCCCACCTGCTTGGGACATTCTAGCACTTGCCAAGGCAGGAAGTCTGTACTTCCTTTATTGAAGCAGAAAGTGATTGTAATTAGTGTATTGTGTATGGCACTCCCCTGTGCTTTCCCTTTCCACAAAGGGAAGGAGTTTAAGATAAATAATAAGCCATTATTTTTATATAAATAAATAAATACAGTGGGCTCCATTTATTGCTGGGCCTTTTTCTGCCTGTTGCACCTATGTGAGATGAGCCAAGAAGCAATTGAATCTGCTTTCCCTAGTTTGCATAGTGTGTGTATATCTCCAGGGATAAATTAAAATCTTTTATTAACTTAGTTTATCTTAAACCATCCTTTGGTAGCAATTATTCAGATTTCATCTCAGTCTTTCCCAGGACATTTTTCTGAGACTGGGGAATTTCATTCCTTTGTGTCACCAAAAAATGTTCCTCTTGAAATTTTTCCTTGAAATGGGCTCTGGATTTTGTTTGCTATCAGTTTCAGAAGATGGTCTGCATTATATGTGCTGGTCTAAAACATAGGAGAGAAAGAAATGATTCTTCTTTTTGAACAGTGATCTTGGATCATGGTTCACTATAGAATATTTCAAACTGGAAGTGGCAATGTGGGCTTGAGTTCATACTTCAGCCTTAATAATGTGGAAGAGTTGATTAATTTTTTTTGTGCGTGGAGCTGCTAATACTGCATTGCCTAAGTGTTGAGGTTCTAGTAAATGTCATAAGATGGCACATGTCTCATTTGTCCTTTTTGGTCTGTATAAAGTGAAGGTTTTCAAGAGAAAGACGATTATTTGCAGACATGATGTGTCAGCCAGAAGAAATGTACAGGAAAAGATTTTTTGGTTTTCATTGGCAACACGGTTACATTTTTTTTCCAGGCTAAAATGTAAAAATAGATTAACACACAAAAATCTGTTTTAGTAATGTTAATATTTATACCAACCAGCTAACCACATCAAATTCACAAGTGAAGAGTGATATTCTTGTCCTGTATGTTACTGTTCCCATTGAGGCAGCGTACCTGAGGCGCACATGTAACTAATGGGAAAACTTAGGAGGCTTACCCCATCAGTATTTAACTCCTTGCTTTTATGGTCTCGAGCAGGTTTGTTTTAATCTTTGCATTTACAAGAAGATTATTGAACTTTGCTTTAAACCCCTTGAATTCAGATGAAGATGTAGTCAGCTGGAATTAATTTTTTTTCAGCTGGCTTTAATTTTTAAGTTGCAATTTGAAAAGAATTCGTCTTCTATGATGAGGAGGAATCCAATACTGAGAGCAAGCAATGGATGCGGGCAGTATATGGTGGGCTGAAGAAACTTCATCAGGAGTTGCCACTGGGGCTCTAGTGAATAGAAAAAGAGTGTGGAATATTTAGAGTTTTTTGTGTTTCTTCTGCAACAGAGTTGTTAAAACAGTATGGCCCCAGTTCTGCAGCCACATCAGATACACAAATCTGGTTTAAATCAAGATCTGCATGTGTTACAGCAGCTTTTCTCGGAAGAGCCAACCTGCTGGGTTTAGGCCAAGCTTTAGGCTCCTACCCATTTTTGCACCTTACTCACAACTTGGAAGACTTAGCCTTAAAAAGGGTCCATTATGTTCTTTTTGTAGTCGGATTTTGTCATCTTTTGTCATCTGTCTTATATTTTTCACTCCTTGGCTGAATTCATTCTTCTGGAGAGGTAGAATTACAGTATGAAAGTAGTCACTAGAAACAGAACTGTTTCTTTCAGCTCTGTTTCAGACACCGTGTGTGTGTACATGCAGATGTGTGTAAAATACATGTTTCTGACCTCAAAGAATGGATAATACAGATTTTTTATTTTTATGTGAGGAGATAACGCAAATCTGTTTCTGTCTGTAGAGGAATCAAATAGTGTGTGAATAGTGTGTATGTGTCAGTACAGAGCATAAAATCTGTATCTGACTCATGGGGATGATTTGTTTAAAGCAGCTATTAAAGTGCAAAACAATTTTAATAGCTAACTTTGGCTAGCAGAGCAGATTCACCAAGGCAACGTAGAAAGTTTTGCACAAATGAAGGGAGAGTTTCCTTGCGCAGAACCCCAGTGGTGCTGTATTCCTTCCAGCCCACCTCACTGTACTTATTTTGGCTCTGACACATAAAGCTTTTCTTTTCAGTATTTGAAGCTTTCAGGAGGGCACCCTGACTGATGTCTGTGTTTTGCAGTGACCAAAGATCTAGTGGATCTTTTGGGTTCTTTTGTACAGCTGAGGCTTTGAAAACCCCGGAGGAGCTCATAATACTTTGTAATGTCTTTTCATGGGCCCTGTATTTGTGTGTGTGACCTCTGATTCCTCATGAAACTTTTAGGGAATTAAATGAAAGCATAAGTTACTTGGTATTGTATTACTAATGGTGAGTCTGTTGCAAGAGGATACCATTTACTCCTGTGCAAATCCGAGGTGCCTTAATCCAGAATTCCTCAAAGAAAATGCAAAGGGATTATGGGTATCCACACTGACAGAGGTGTTGGTGCGTAACTACAAATGTTTGTCAGACATTTTTATGAAAAGAATGCCCAGGCTGCAGAAGTGTTCATCAGTCTTACTCAACTGACAGGCCACCAGACTGTGTATTTTGCTGTATAAACTGCAGATTATTTTCAGTGAGGAGTCAGAGACTTTTCCACAACAGATATTTTCTTCATCACCAAATTCCATTTTTCTGTTTCTAAAGCTACCTGATAATTTTCATGTATCACAATTCTCACACACCTAGGTTCAATGTCCTTGCCAAATGACATGTTTATTCCTTCATGTATAACCTTTGTAACATATTTTTTCAGGCGGTAAATAGTTTACCATACCTCTTGGCTATGTTCTAGGGAGAAAGTCTCAATTTCCTATAAATCTTCGTAGTTTTTCTATCTTTATAAAAATCTGGAGATCTGTATGTAACGTAAAAAGGAGAGACACCTCTTCTATCAGTTTCTGCAGACATATGAAATCCAATTTATAAAGTGAGACTACGGAAGTTCAAACTATACTGAAAGTACATTACATCGTCTTATGAGTCTCTAGGATGTTGCATGTGGTTTCCATTCTTTTATCTTTAGTGGCCTTTGGAGTTTCTGCTAAAAATTCTGAGGTTATTAAATGTTTAACATTTTCTGAAGTTGTTCATCAGGAATTTCTGGAAAATGTTTGCTTCTCTTTTCTGGTTTGTATTAAAATACCCTTTAAACCTCTGATTTTTTTAATTTATTCTTTTTAAAAAAGAGAAAAAATAATGCCAGTTGTATTTCAGGAGCACTTGTGCTCACAGGACTCACTTTTCAGCTGAAAGAAAGGCAAGGTTAGAAGCTTTGTTCATACATATGCAACTGAATTAGATGAGTGTTGCACGTGTATTTGTCCACATAGATGGAAAGAAAAGAGGAGTGCCTGTTAGAATAGAACCAGAATGATATGTCACATTTTCTCAGACAAAGAATGAAATTCCAGCTGCTGACTCTGATGTTAGATGTACGGTTGCCTCTGGTCCATAAAACACAGTGTCTTTAAGTGTTTCTGAGGTTTTTAGAACAAAAAAATTATAAACTGATTCTGAGACTCTAGGTTCTTGTGTCCTCTATCCCTTCAAACTTTAGTGGTCATGCTAATGGTTAGGTATAAAGATCCAATTAATATGAATAATGCCATTTATCTGAACCGTATGAGATACCCAGAAAAATAAGCAGATGACTCAGAAATCAGCATCTCTCTTCTGTATTTCCCTTGCTGCCCCACCAAACTGTATGGCTGCCATCAGCAACCAGCTGCAAGCAATGCATGAGCTCTCTCTGCAGCCCTACCTGGAGCATATTGCAGTAATCTAGTCTTGATGTCAAAGGCATGTCATGTTGTACGGGGACCAGTGTAGGGTGGATCCATTCCCAGGATGGTGAAGCTCAGCACCAACCACATGCATCACACTTAGCCCAAGATCAAGGACCCGGTTTCAGCTCTTGAGGAATCTTTTAAGGGAGGAAGCAAAGCTTTCCAGAGCATGAGCTGACATTTTAACAGAGCAGGGTCTTACAATTGCCTGTCTAAGCTTCAGTGTATCTAGCTGGTCTGTGACACCTCACCGGAAGTTTTCTTACCACAAATGGTTGCCAGGATTCTGCAGGTTCCCGAAAGTATCTAGATGTTTAGACTGAAGAAACACACGTGTAGTGGATGTTCCAGTTTTTACAGACTGTGGCAATAAATCAGGGCATTAACATATGAGTGCAAATGTTATAATTAATTTTAGTTTCTTTCGCCATTCATGTTTTGAGATGAAGCAAGTCATTCCTACATGTCTTTCAAGGCTTTGTATGATGAAGTGTTTGGTTCAAAAAAAGTATTGATATCCTTAATGCTAGATTTAGCATGGGTGTTTTTAGCAGAAGGCATTAAAATACTTTTGGTTTCATCCTCTTCTGACTACAGTCTGCTGCTACAAACCATCAGGCAAGGCCGTTTTATCCTCACTTTACACACCCATTGAAGACTGTTTTGTAGTGCTGCTGTAACTTTGTGCAGTTAATATACCTGTTAGTACAAACTTTGGGCTTTTTTGGTGGTAGATTATAACTAAAGAGGAGTGACGTAGGAACAGTTAATTATAATGAATTACGAAAGAGTTCCACTAGCCACTGAGGCTACTTATCAGTTTGCAACTAAAACACAGCACTCACATCATGTCCTTTTTTGGATTAAGAGAATAGATGTTTGTGGTTCAAGCATTAGTGCCTACAACTGCAAAAGTCAAGCCCAGTTTACTGAGTGAGTTCTTCCAAGTGTACTGAATTAGAGGAACTGTTTGCAATGCTAATATTTGAAGTAACATGCTCATTGATAGAGAGCAGAGCAGAATAGAATTGGAATGCATTTAAGCAGGAAGCTGGTCTGTAGTAGATGAAAGTTGGGGGGGAGGGGGGCATTGAGTGAATTGGTATTAAGATACAAAGCTCTGAGATACCTAATATTTTTACTAAATGCTTTTCCTTTTCCCGAAAAGATTTAGTATGTCTGCCAGAATTTCCAGTACTGGTGGAGCAAAGTTGGTTATGCAGAGCAATAGAGGATTGACTAATTGGAGTGAAACTGGAATGTTTCGGAGACATTTTTAAAACATGTGAATAGTACTTTTTTCATTAATGGAAATGTGTTAAAAATGCTAGGACCTCATAAAGGGATTGATACAAGACAGAAGCAGCTTGTCCAAGAGATTAAATTCTTCACAAAGCCATAATTAGATAATACTTCATGTACTTCTGAGTGCGGGAAATAGTTTCTCTGCCTTCACTGGGGGTCTTCATGATAGAGGAGGAATCACAGAAATCTGCTGTCAAGCTTCCTGAGTTACTGATGTAAATCTTTGTGGTTGGGTGTTGGGATTATTCTCAAATATTTCCTCTATTTAATTACCCTTTTATTCTTCAAGAGTTTTGTTATAGGTTGTCCACTGTTTTGCATGAAATTGAAAATGTCAAGAGTCACTTAAAAAGAAAGGAAGCTGCTAATATGATTAGTTTCTCAATTAATTGCCCTTTGTTTTGGAAAATTTAGGGTTTATAAAAACCACTGGCTACTGGTGAAGTTTGTAGCGTAACTTCAGCTTTCATAGTAGAGGTAAGTGCAGTCTGCAGGAAAGAGCTGGGAAAAGGGCTTTTTGGAAGATGTGCAATATATGAAAAACAAGTTTCCCTAATTTGTCTGAGCAGCAGTTCAGTGTTCCAGTGTTTTCCGTGGAAGCTCTTGAATGTATACATTCAGGCATAAATTAGTCAGTTGTCCTGTAAATTGCTGACTGTGCATAATATTCTTGTTACTTGTTACCATGCCTTACATTGTACAAATACCTGTTATATGAATATTGCATATTGATGTGCAAATTGGCACGTTGTGGGGACAAGGGCATGTCATTTAAACTAAACTCTCATGGTTTTGGTTTAATACAACCCTTTCAGTGCCTTTTTTATTATTTTATTTTATTTTTTCCGAGAAAGTGTTAGTAGTTTTGCTGTGATAATAGTATATATTGTCCGGTGTTTTGCAATAATTGCCTTTGTAATCAAATTCTCATTGGTGCTAACTCCTGAGTTTTATCTGTGGCGTATTTGGATTTTTTGTTTGTTCCCAAGTGAAATTAGGATTACATTTACTGTTGTCAATGAATTTATACACTGGCCTGAAAATTGAAGGGTATGCAAGCAATTAGAAACAATAGTGTTGCTCATTGTAGTCAAGCTATGTCAAGTCAGGCTATGGCTAGGAATAAAACAAAGTTACAAAAGTCTCTAGGAAGTGTCAAGTTTAATTGGTTATACCTCATTAGCTCTAATCTTGGCTGTTTCTGCTTCAGAGTAAGTGTGTACACGCAAGTAGTTTGGAGTACCTGTTGTGGTAGATGTATCTATTCTGGTGTAATTCTGCCTATAAGGGAGCTCAACTGATTGCTTCATCTCTAGTTTCCTAGTCCAAACAGAGGAACAAGCAACATTCCTAAACTGTAGTACAGTAGGCTAAAGCTACTTCAGAAAATTATTACAGGTGCTTGTTAAGCACAGTAAACTAAATGATACTTAGTTGGTATTGAAGGAGATACCTTCTGATTTATTTATTTCTAGACATTTTAAACTGTTATTAACCTGGTGATGGTACAGTTTCTTCTGATGCGACAGTTCTCTGTACTGGGAAGGGTTGGTATCTTTGTAGCTCAGGCAGTCAAATCATTAAGTGGCATTAACAAAGCAAATTTAGACAGTGTAAACCATAAAAGATGCTAAAATACATCCATAGTACCTGGAATTTGGACTATTGTAAATGTACATGGATCTTTGCAAGTTGCATACTCTTGCTTTTTCCGTGGTCATTTAGCAAAATAAGTTCTTTTGAGCTCCTGAGAAATTCTGCCACAGCCCTTAGTAGGAAGGTTTTTCTGTTCCAATCTTTGAAGCAGAAGATGTCAGTCATTGCTGTTATTTAGATTACCTGGATTCACATGCCATCATAAGCATTCCCTGTGATCTGAATATTTAATTAAAATTTGGGAAAGACTCCAGTGTGACACCAGAGACACTGAGTTAACATCCACAATTTTTTTCCCACACTCCTTTGCATACAGGGATATCTTCTAGGGTTGAAAGAGAAAATTCTGTGTTTTCACTTCTTCCATCTGCTAATAAAGGTTGATATGAAAGGTGGTATTTTTAGGCTTTGTGGCAACTTTTCCGGAAGAAAAGTGGGGATTGACGCACTTCAGTCACACTACCAAATGCTAATCAGGTGTTTTCCATTTCTGTAACTGCTGACTGGACTTAATGGGAACCTGGGTATGAAACCTTTGGATCTATGAGTATTTTTGTGACATCTATATATAAGCAGATTACTGAGATACTTAATTCACCTTAAAAAAATACTCATAAATCACAAACTAAAATTTGAAACTAAATATTGTAATACATGGATGAATTTTTAAATGTAAATTTTCTAATTTGTTTGAATGAAGTTATATTCATACTGAAGTTCTTAATTATGAGAGCTACTAATTACCATTGCTTCCATTATTTTTAATGTAATGTCTGTGTGTCTGAACACATAGGCTGCTGCTTTGGAATCCTGAATTCATTTACACATATGTGAATGTTGCAGCTTGTTTTTTCTGTGCTAAAACAAAAAGATGATAAATTTGGCATGTATGTGCCCAGCTAGACTATCAGTTTCTCTTGTGGCTGCTATATTCCTCTTGTGGCTGCTATATATAGTAGGCTGTCTTGCATAATAATAGTACTAGGATGGATGAGCGAGAGAGTTGCAGTTGAATTTTTTCCATTACAGCTCATTTCAGCAGATGTTTTCTTGGTTTCCAAAATGACAGAGCAACAGTACAATAGCTGAAACTTAACAGAGTTATAATAACTTATTTAGCAGGAATTTTGTCATCCAGTCGGTAGGTTTTGGTCAATGACTATCGGAACTAAGATTTGATTAATGCTAGAAAAATATAGCTGCCGTATTATTTAAAACTGTGTTTTGAGTCTAACTTCTCTGCTTTCCATGACCTTTCCTGAAAGCTAGGCATTAATTGAAACCACTGCTGAAATGGTATTTTAGAAAGTGAGCATTGGCTGGTGCTTAAGAATTCTGCATATGGTTTTAGAATAAAAAGCCCTAATTAGCAGGTAGCCAATTTGCAGCTCAACAACAGTATACAAAGATGAAACTGGTCAAGTGAATATTGTTATTCATACCTCTGTCATTCAAGCAATCAAGTCATCAGCTGCATGTCTTAATTTTTAGCAAAATGAAGGCCAGAGTGTGTTAATATTGCACAGATTCCCCCTATTTGAAATCTCTAGATAGTTTCAGCGATGGAGGTGAAATTTACTTCAGTTACTCACTGTGCACACTAACCAGCTTAAAAATCGCTTTTCTCCATTGTAGCCTAAACTTTGGGTTTACTTCCATTAACGACTTCATTAATTTTAGGACAGGTGTATTAAAAAAGTTAATTAAAACATAAAGATCTTGTTCAGAAGCTGTCTTTCTGAAGTAAAGGGCATATAGAAGATCTTTCTTAACCTTCATGATTAGAAACTAAAGATAGGTCTTCACAAACCCTACCTCGGAAGAGACATCCTCACTGCCAGTATAGGCCGTGGTCAGGCTTTTAGGTGCTTGTTCCTGGACCTATTGCACCAGCAGAACACTTTGGGTGTCTGGGCTTTATTCTGAAGCAATGAACAGATTTATATTTAAAACAAAGCCCCCAAACCTCAAAACAAAACCACAAAAACACCAGCCCACAAAGCCAGCTATTGATCTTCCGTATTCTAGGAATGCTTTCAACTTCTAATTCGCTTGATCTTTTTCTGCTGCAAGGGTCCTAAACTGTTGGGCCGTCACAATTGGATGTTGTGCCCCCACCTGGAGTACTGTGTTGAGCTCTGGGGCCTGCAATACAAGAGGGACGGAGACCACAAGGATGCTCAGAGGGCTGGAGCACCTCTCCTGTGAAGGCAGGCCGAAAGACCTGGGCTTGTTCAGCCTGGAGAAGAGAAGGCTCAGGGGAGACCTTAGAGCAGCCTTCCAGTACCTAAAGGGGACCTTACAAGAAATCTGGAGAGGAACATTTTACAAGACATGTAGTGACTGTGCAAGGGGGAATGTCTTTAAACTGACAGTGGAGAGATTTAGATTAGACACTAGGAAAAAATTCTTCACTATGAGGGTGGTAAGGCACTGAAAAAGATTGCCCAGAGAAGTTGTGCCCCATTCCTGGCAGTGTTCAAGGCCAGGTTGGATGGGGCTTTGAGCAACCTGTTGTTGTAGAAGGTGTCTGCCCGTGGCAGAGTAGGTGAACCTGCATGATCTTTAACGTCCCTTCTAATCCAAACCATTCTATGATGTGTGCAAGAACAGGGAAGGGTACATGCAAGTGTGTGGGGCTATCTTGCTGAGTAGGTGAGACAGAGAATCCAACGTATTGTAGGCCTGTGTGATTCCTAAATGAGAACATTCACAGGGGTATTGAGTGTACTTCATCTTAGTAATGTTTTATTTGCTGCATACCCTTACTTGATTAGCATTTTCTTTCCTGAGAGCCACTGATGTAAACATGGCAACATTTACTGTAAATTTTCAAAGACCGTATGCTGCACATCTGCAACTAAAAGCAGTAGAAACCAATGAACTCCTCTCAAGCTTTTTGGAAAAAGCACAGGACAATATGACCTACCCTGACTTTTTGTACTGTGGTAAATACATTTTTGTGTTTGTATGTGTGTATCAGTGCCTAAATAAATTACGTTCTCCATAAAATTCCATGGCAGCAAATACTGCAAGCAGACTTGAAGCAGGAGTTGGATCATTGGCTCAACAGCTGTGCATTAGAAATACAATAACTGGAATTTATGTTTACATTAATTACAGGGCGAACATAAATTTCTCTTTGTGCTTTTATTCGTCATGTACTATGTAGATTGCTTATTGTCTCTCAATACATGGCACAGGCAATAAAGTCTAGCAATCTCAGTAATGGATGCAAAAAAAAAAAGAGACTGTATTTCAAAAAAACCCTTGCAGGTCCAGTGGGGTTTGCTGCACATTTAGTGTATTTTTATTGTGTACAATCAAAGCATCCTATTGCTTGCAATGAAAAGCTCAACATGTGCGGTTGGCAACGTGTGGCTCTTAGTAAATGAATATCATGTAATATTTTACAATAATTAATTTCTTCAAAATAAAGTCATGGTGGGGATGAGGGATGGTACTGATGGTACCATAAAATAGTGTTTGTTTCTTTTAGGATCACAAAGAGTATGCTGCAAATGAAACTACGGTAGATGTTTGTGTCTTTGTCCTGCTTTTGATCAGTTGATTAGGCCTCTCTCTTTAATATGTTGCTTTCTAAGGTTTCTAGAGGAAATCCTGAGTCTACTGAAATAAAGTCATGGAAACTGAAACTTCATCCCTTGCTTTTTACTGGAATTATGTACATTTTACTGGAATTTTGTACATTTTATGCATATCTTTTGTTAGAGATTATGCAACTCCCTTGCTCTGCATTTGGTGGCAATTTAAAGGTGATTTTCATTAGAGATTCTCTTTTCAGTGTTGTACTGGGTACCCCAGCTCTATGTTGTGGACCTATGAAGCTAACTACTGGCCTTATATGCTGATCCTTACTGAAGACTTTGCAGACACTTCCGAGTGTTTAAAGCAAGATGTTAAGTTGCAGAGAGGTTTCCTATTAAGGAAAAGTGATGTAATGGCAATGAAACACTGCCAACTTCTTTCCGCTTGTTTTATTTATATTAGCTGCATACCAGAGAAAATGCCCCATAAAACATGAGTGCTCCTTGCTATATTTAGCCAAGCTAATTTACTAATACCAGGAGATTATGTTTATATGCAATGGAAATAATTATAAAAAGATTTGGGGGTATCTTAGTGAAATAAAACAGGTTGGACTTGGGAAAAGTAAATACCAGATTTGCTCTTGATGCATAGAAAGGCAGTAGGGTGTCTTTTAGCATTTACACTTGCAACATAACGTATTTCTGCACTGCAAAGCATTGTTTAACATTTTAATTGAACTATTTTGCTGATTGCTTAAAGAACACAAAGTGCAAGAAAGCTGTTTATGTTGATCCGAGTCTTTTTAGTGTTAGCAGTGCAGATTTCCTCATATCTACAAATCCTACCATATATATTCCGGTCTGAAAAAATTGCATTCATCGTCATATGGGATACACTGTGATACTGTGTGTTTTTTGTGATGCTTAAAATCTCTCTGGCATATCTTTTATTGATTGCTTTCTTTGACTTTCTTTTAGGACTACTTTTCAAATGAGTAAACGAGTCCTCTTCTTAATGAATAATTTTTTTCTTGGCCTGATTTATATTCATCTCTTTGTTCTACAGCTGATGGTGTTGATAAATAATCACAAGATTTCTTCCTGACTCTAACAATGTTACTTCATTATACTGTTAAACAGCTTGACCTTTTCTATTAATTCTACTCCTACATGGTGACCCTAGGTAGGTGTGGTAGTTAGAACTATGGATCCTCCCTGATATTAAAGAATATTCCCCATTAGGAGTAGCTGAGTACATTTGTTAGCTGCTGATAAATAAGAGCTGTCATAATAGTTAACTACATAATGCATGTGGAAAAAAATGTTACCTTGAAATTAAAAAGTTTTGAAGTCTAGTGTGGCTGTGAAACAATGTCATATAGTATGAGATCTGCAGTTGACTCATGAGTTACTAAGTTGTGGGCAGGGGAAGGAATTTTGGTAGTGTTATTTTAAACTACATTACTAAGGACGTGTTGAACATCTTGTGTTTTCTGCTCAAATCTGAGTTGCCTGTCTTCATTTTGAAGCCTGTGCTTTATTGGGATGATTTCTAAAGATCTAAAGACTTTAAGGGAGTCTTCATACATTCTGACATTTAACATCCAATTTACACACTCTGAACTGCACTCTGGAGGTTTCGCTGGCTATCTAGGAAGCTGTACTGCTAATGGAAGTGAGATGCCAAAGATGAGATGATGAGAACATTTCCCTCTCTATCTCCTTTTGACTAGAAGAATTAGAGAAACATGACAGCAACCTGAAGTACTGCAAGGCCAGAAGGAAAAGGCAAATGATCTTTTAGGCCTATTGCAGATCAAGTACTATTGTTTTACACATCTGGAGCTTATTTTGAAACTATAAAACCATTTAATATATGGAGGATTTCAAAATTATTGTGAGATTCTGTTGCTATTTCCAAGTACGCAGATCTTTTCTCATTCATTCTGAATGATTCAATGGGGAAGTAGATCATGCTGCTAAGAAATCATGAGAAAAAATTTTGAGTTAACTAAGGGTCAAAAACCATTTCCTGCAATTATGAAGTGTGTTAATCAAGCTGGGCTTTTTGCCTTACAGATTCCTCTTGATTTCAAATATCAGATTTTAAACATAATTGACAGATTTAAACAGAACAACAGACCTTGGATCATGTGATACCATTTTTAGTATTAAATACTTGAGGACAAAAGTTCTCTCTAGAGTGGGAGATCAGACATAACTAATCTGTGAAGTATTGCCTGGACAGTGTACAGCTAGAATTATGTGCTATCAATTCTTGCTTAGCAAAGTTTATTTCCCCATTTTTAAAACTTAGGCCTGGTGGATTAGTTATTATTTAAGTAACTTTAATATTGAAATCTTGAAATCCATTTGGAAAACTGTCGTCTCTGAAGGTTTATGAAATGACCAAAAAATGGACAGCTTCAGACAACGTTGCCTTTAGGGCGTGAGAATCTAATTAATGTGGTAAGTCTAAGTGCATGGGCTCATTAGACATTTGGCATGCACAGAGGATGTCTGCAGGGGAATTAACTTTTTTTTCCTCCAAACAAAAATACTAAGCAGCTCAGGCTTTCTGGAAATCTGGGTGCTCACTTTCTCTCATATGCACAACTAGTTAGAGAACTTAAATGTCTTTGCCTTCTTGTGCCCTTTGTGGCACAGACCACAATATATTAAAATCCTGTCTGGTGTCTCTGGCTTTTTGACTTTCACTTAATCATTTTCTGTTCTGCAAAAAGATATCATTGTATATTGCATGAATTGTCTAATCAATTAGCTAACCTCAGATAATCCAAAAGCATTTGTTGTTGTGTAACACTGCAGTGCTGTTTGAGGTTTCTTGCTGAAACAGAAAAAGAATAGAGGGTTCCTTCAAATGAGAAAGAGAATCGACGTACTTCATCAGTTTTATTTGTAACTACAGAGTAGCTTCAGTAAACTGGTCCAGAGAGACAAGGGTCATGTGGGCTCTAACACCTAGAATAACTATATTTTGGTTCAGAGCAGAAAACTAGTAGTCAAAGAACAAAAGGTATTTTAGGCCAGTGTTTTCCAAGGAGTGAACCATGCTTCTCTAGAGAAATTTGCATATGAAGTGAGGTAGAAGGTAAAGTAATGAATTTTGGTATTGTCCACTCTAGGTAGTGTTTCTAGAGCTCTTGACAGGTGGTGAAGAGGTAATGACAGCCCAAGGGAAAAGGCAATGAGAGAAGACCAGAAGACAGCAGTTAGAGTGGGAGAGGTCAGTGCGAATTCAAATTGAGGACAGACCAGCATTATACCAGGGTCTGAGTACTGCTGAGAGGAACAGAGGATTGTGTGAAATCTTGTGGTTCATACAGCAAGAACCATATGATCCACACTGATGCTGACTGTAGTGCTATTGGGTATTGGTAATACTAGTTTGGGTATTGTCAAAATCCTTCTGTCTCTCAAGTAACGTACAAGTCTAAAAGTACATTTTCAATATGGAGATATAGATTGTTTATTAAACCACAATCAGATAAGATGTTTCTTTTTAATAATCTGTCTTTATCTTTTTTTTTATTTATGTGAGGTAAAGGATAGCTTGGAGTCCAAGCAGTCATGATACTTACAAGATATGTTTGTTTTGTCTGGAAGGTTTTCACTGCAGGGCAGAATGAAGGACTGGAATTAATTAAATTCTGGAGGTCAGCTGCATGCAATCAAATAGTAAAATCTGTACTGCAGCATACAAAATAGGAGCATTGTAAAACTGCTGCCTAGGATGCAGTCTAAATGTTAATATGCATAAATATGAAGCCAGAATTTCTTGTGGTATGCACACTTATTTTTAAAAGCCTTCTAAGTGGTGTGGTTTAGCTCATGGTAGTTCATCCTCTGTATGTATAGCCTACCTCAGGAAGCAATATATACAAACAAAAGTGGCCCTAGAGGGAAAAAAAATGTACTGAGGGCATGATATCTACACTACACATTTCAGTCACTGAGTCTAGGGGCTTGTGTTTTCACTTTGGACTAGTTCTAGTCTGCCTCCATGAACTGAAGCCAGTTGGTGACTGGGAATTTTTTACATTTGTTTCACCTGACAGGAAATTGGTTCATGTTCTTAAGAGGTTTCTCCACAATGTGGCTGGAGAACAAGCAAGTGAAGATAGTGGGAGATTTGCTTCAAAAGCATACTTCTGATCCCTGCTAAAGTATAAGTGCAAATAAGTCCTTACTATCTTCTTAGAAGTGTCAGTCTACATGGTTCCTTAGTTTTGGGTAGTCACTATGTGTTACCATTTTATTTGGGGAAAAATGGAGCTTGGACCTTCTTTTGGGTTTTGGGGTTTTTTTTCTCTGCATAAGAAGGCTGACTCCTTTCACCCAGAGGTAAGCAAGATTCTAAACAGTTTTAGAGAAGGGACCAGCCCTTCAGAACCACTGGCACAGTAGCTGCCCATAGCAATTGTTTATCATTACACAATTTACCTGTATGATTCCTTCTTTTTTATGTCACTCTGCATCACTTTAGGCACAGCTTAATTCAGGGAAGGCCTTACTGTTTAGGTCTCCCATACTCAAGGTTACTTGATATATTAAGAAATAAATAGCACTTGAAGGGAAGCATCTTTGTGGAACGTATTTTCACTCAAAAGTACGAAAGCAATTATTTGCTCTGTAATTTACATGTAAAGTACTTCGTTTAAGCTTTTCAGAACAATACACTGTACAGTTATCTAGCGGTTAAAAAGGTATCAAAATCACTTCGACTTAACAGGGGAATACTATTTAAGATCACGTGTTGCCAATGCAAGAAGTTAATTAAAATTGAGGGTCTGCGTCCAAATGTGTGTAATTTCAAGATAAACACACGAAGTTTCCCTTCATCCTGTGATGATAGGGAATGTGGTTCATTGTAGTCAAATCTGTGCAATCTGTTCAGGAGCAGAATATATTCTGAACATTTAAAAGTATATTTTGGCTGCAGTAACGTCTGTGTACTCTGGATGGATTTTTTCCCCTGCTCAGCAATTCTGCTGACAGGTATTCACTTTTTATTTTGGAACAGGCAATGGGGATATGACAGTAAGGTGTAGTATTTAGTCATAGAGTAAGGCTGCCAGTCTACTTAGTCCTTAGGGTTTGTCTAAAACATCTTCATTATAATTATATTCATCATGCAGTTGTAGTCAATAGCTCTGCATACCTAAGCGTGCTTTAGCAACATTTAGAGTATTATAATTTTTCTTGTCTGTTACACTTTGGGGAAAATGCTTTTTAAAGTAAATAAATAAAATTCACACTTCTGAAGCATGTGTCTGGCTAGATAAGAAGTGCCAGTGGCCTATAAACTCTATTTTATTCTCAAAATAATTCCAGCAAGGTGAATGAAGATCCACATCTTAAAAGATTGCCCGTGATACAAAATAGGTCACGGAAGTATTCATCAGGCAAGTATCACTGAAATCAGTGCCAGTTGCTGATAGGAAAAAAATGTGATGACCCAAAAAGAGATGTTATCACTCTACGTGAGCAGATAAAGTTATGTATAATATTATAGCCTGGCCTACAAAGAGTTCTTTTTGGTTTTCTAAATTCAGTAGGTGATATAAGGTACATATGTTATGCTGTCAAGGGTTTTCATTCTACTAGGCTCTGCTGTTCCTGCTGTTTCACTGGTGAGTGGTGGAGTTTCCATTCTGCACTGTGAAGAGTGTAGCCGACATAGTATCTGCAGGGCATTAATAGATAGAGCATTTGCCAAATCTTTGCAGAAATATTTATGCACAGTGCTGCAACACATGCAAACATTGAGGACACTTCAGCTAGTTTTTGTATGGGGTTTCTTTGCCACAAAGTGAGTATTTCACGTAACCAGAGCTTTGTCTATCAGCTGGCTTGTCTGGGGAAAAAAGTTGAAGCAGTTTGTCCATACCTGAGCAAACTCTAAACTGCAGCTGGAGCCAGCAGCTATGTAATGTGGAGGAGGTAGTTACTTGTTCCGGTTTTACATGCCAGAGAACAATATCAGGGAAGCAATGAAAGACTGTTGTTTCTTCAATTAATGCATGAGATGGGCTTCACCAGTGCTTGTAAAAGGCTATTTCAGAGGGCATCTAGACACGTAAAGCCATTAGGTCTTTGTTGTAGTAAGAGAATCTCAGACATACATATTTATTTCATGTAAATGCCAAGTTTTATGTATTTATGTATTTCCTTTCCAATGGTTCCTTTTCATCTTGTGTTTTAAGAATAGAATAGCTCCAGTTTCAGGAACACAGACTACTGATGTGTCAGATGGCGATATCCAAGCTTCACAGGAGGCAAGAACCTGCTCCAGTGTCAGAACTGTCTGTGAATACAGAATGGCTGGTTAAAGGGCCTAGAATTTAGGTTCTAAAAATACCTAAAGTTCTTCAAGCAATTTTAATACCTACTTAAAGTTTTAATTCTCCTAAAAGCACACTGGCAGCAACTGTCTGTGTGTTAATATCTGGGCTGATAATTCTGGAACTGATAATTCTATTTTGTTGGTGGTGGTGGTTTTGATATGATGTTTCTTCTTCCTCACAAAAGTATCTATTTCAGTAGTACAAACCAATCATATTTGCATGTAACCCAAGAAACAGACACTTGACAGATACTGCATGTTAATAGTGAAAGCATGAGGGTCCAGTTTTAAGCCCACTGTAACTGTTGGTGGGTAATCATAAAAATAAGAAAATCTCTCAACTTTGGCGGCCTGTGGTAGATGAAATATGATTTATAAAGCATCTTGGTAATGAAATATATTAATTTTAAAATAAATAAAGACAATTGTGCATGTGCTGTTCCAGTGGCAGCACTGAGAAAATGTATCGTACTACATCAAGTAGAAGAGGAATGGCTGTCCATCTTCTGTTCCCTTTTGGATTTAGGCTAGTAGTTTTTTGAACTCAGATATATTTATTTTCCTCTCCATATTTTCTTTTATATACCAGCCAGCACAGAATATAACCTTCCACAAGGTATAGCACAATTGGGTGCAAAAGACTTTTTTTTCCATTTGCAGGCCAGTTCATTCTTGCATTCCAAGTCATGACTTCATATACTTCAGGTCAGTTCAGCTCTAAATCAAAACCCGTATTGCTCTTAATGCCTTGTTGCAGTTGACCTTTTAAAAATGTAACACTTTTTCCTTCCTTTATCAGTAAAACTTGTTACCTGTGTCATTTGTTTAACTTAAATCCATTCACCGGATATTTTTTGTACTAGTGTATAACACTGTTGAATTACTGAGCCAGACAGATTTTTGACTACCAGACTAATTCTTATGATCTAAATCTACCAGAGCTACATAGTTCAGCTGTTTTGCTAAAACTGCATTGTGTCTTTATGACTTTTGGGAACAATGGATGTGCACAAGAGCACAATTTCCTTTCTTTCTGTACCTGCGTTAAATGTGTTATCTCACTGGCGCATGTTTTGAAAAAAGTCCCTGCAGTGGTATAGAAAGATGAAAAATGGTTCCTGTCTCAAAAAGAATTGCTTGTGTTTGCTGAATGCTGGCACTACCACTACTGTTGTTTTCCTCAGTCCAGAAATTACCTTGATGCCTTTGACAGATAATCAAACCATAATGGAAATGGGCACACATACAACTGCCACTTTCTAGGATAGACGGGAAAGTTTTTAACAGCCAAATTCCAGCATGTTTTCTTTACAAGAGAGTTCACAAACAGTGCAGCTACCATGCAGGTGGTTTGCGTTTCTCTTTGTGCATGAAGTTTCTCAGATGAAAAGTCAAGCTTAGTTTCATAGTGTGCTCATAATACAGTCAGTACCTGTGTTAGCTCTTGTACTATATTGATTTTCCTGAGAGTGCATTAGGTTACAGTGAAATTAATTATAAACACTCCTGTATATTAACCTGGAATATGGAAAATGTTATCTGTCATGAATCTGCATTTTCAGATTATCAGGCTTTGAAGGGCAAGTAATAAAAAAGTTAACAGTTTGCAGCTGGTTGAGATGGTTCTCAGTTAGAGCTCTCTAGGTAATCATCATGAGGATTAAATTGTACTGACAGTCTGCATCTTCCATGAAATCTGTTAGTATAAACAAAAGTTATTCCTGAATGTTTGCAGGGTAGATCCCAAACTGGTGCTGGATTTTGTTGTCATGTGCATCGTTGTCCCCTGCATCCCCTATCTCTCTCCTCAGTTTTTACTGGAACTGATAATTCCAGTCTTAAATGAAAGTGACACTTTGCAGGATTTAAAACAGTCCACATTTCTTTTTCAGAATATGAGGGATTGTTCAGCATCAAGAAACTTAATACTTGAGTAAATGTATTTGTATTAATATAGCCTGAAAGCTGTCTCTGTGTTGTGTTTTTTGTACAAAGGGCCCTTAAAAGTTCTCTCTTTACCTTCTTGCCTTGTCATATATGTAGATTTCTAAAAATGAGTAAATATTCCTTCAGTGGAGAGTTGAGTTGGAATTGCTTTTATATTCTACATGTTTATTCTCAGTACAGCCGATGAGTAATTCGCTGCTAGCTTAATTTTTTTATTTTTTTTTTAACAACTCTCAACCATTGATAAATCTGGTGGAAAACCTTAAATTATGTTAGGAATTTCATCAGAGTACAATTACAGATACCAGTGACTACTGCCAGATTTTGGATTAGTTAGTGTGTACATTTCAGTCTCTTGGGTAGTAACTGTCAGAGGAAGTTTAGAAAATTACTCATTTGCAACAGTATCATTTATACCAGTAAACTACAAATGCTGTTGTTATAGAAAGCAAGTTCAATAGTATGTTTAAGAGCTAGCTTAACAGCTACCTGTCAAGTCTGCAGTGCCAGCTGTCTGGAAGCCACAGATGCAGGGGCACTGTAAATCTGATCAAGTGCGGGAACCACAGCAGCTCCCAAGCTCCCACCACTTCTAATTCTACATTCCTTCCATGCCTACCAGCTATTCAGTTAGGCTGCCAAGGAGTAGAGAGATCCAACTGTATGTTATACATTCTGATTTTAATAAATTAATTAATTATGGGAAAAAAAATCCCATCCTGGATTTTGCCTTATAAATATCTAAGTATGGCTATTTATATATATTAACATATACATATAAAAATACATCTAAGCATGCATCCTTGCTGACATGGAAGTCAGTGGTTTTTAATACAGCGTGATAGTGGCTGTTCCCTTTTGGTAGAGGTCTGGCATGACTGAAGTAGTAATATTAAGTTAGAAGCTAGGCCTTCACTGGAAGGTGGATTTCGGGGAGGTGAGTTGTTCTTACCCCAAAATATAAATACAGAGGTTTTCTGGCATTGGTTTCAATTCTTAATTTAGGAAAGTAGCTCAGGCTTTTAAAGTTGTGGTTAATTCTGATTATTTTCATTCAGAATATTCCTGTACTTCCATTTGAGAGGTCTGTTTTGTTTTAGAACTGCATCATCTGTTTCTCAAAGGGCAGATCACTGGCAGGATTGTGAAGGGGCCAGACTGCTTTTGCTCAGGAATGACTTGACATGGAAGTGAGCCCACTGCTCTTCCATAGATGAGATGATAGATAAAATTCTTTCCTTCAAACAAAAGTTGCTTTTCTTTGTCTGCTTTCTATTTGTTCCTTTTCTTTTGTGAAGATGAGGAGGGCTAAAACCTGGAATTTAAGAAACTTGTAGGAAAAAAAAATTATCTTGGTTCTTTACCTGTGGTGGATTATTTCAATGTACTTTATGTATAGTGTTGTAAAACACTGAATATTTCAATGCCCTTAACATGCTTTATGGTAGGCACTACCTGAGTAGGGTTCATCTTGTGTATGACTGCTTCCCTCAAGACTCGGTGAGCATCCCCCTACCTTTGGAGAACCTCCCCTCCAAGATAGATAAACTGGATGGAAGGGTTTATATATAAACTTCTGTGTTTAAAAGGTGCACAGAGCGGGTTATATGGAGGAGTTGTTGATTTAAGTGCAAACAGTAGGGTGCTTCCTGGAAGAGGGGCTTTGTTCCTTTTAATTATTTCTTTTTTTTCCCCTTTTTTTTTTTTTTTTTTAATGCTCTTCACAAACCCAGATAAAAATGTGAGTTAAAATAAAGCTGGTGGGTATCCTAATATTGGGAACCTGCAAATAAGCCTGACAGAGAGCTTTCAGTATGCAGGGTTTACTGCATCCCTGAAAATGCCATCTGCTGTAATGTCCTCTGCAATCCAGCAACCAGTTCCTGTTGGGACTTACAGAGGTGTACAACCATCTGTCTCTGTCCCCTTCTCCATAGCACTGTGTCCAGGCAGTTGAAGTTATATCAATTCCTGATGGTGGTTGTTGCCAGTTCAATTCTCAAAGTCAAGGACTGCTCTATTAATTTTCAGAACAATGTGATACAAAGAAGGTATCAGGGAACAAAAAAAAAAAAATAAAAAAAATGTATGTAAAATCTTGGTTAAAAATACTTGGTATTGAAAAATAAAAAAGGGAAATGTGAAGCTGACCTTTTGAAAATACTTATGTGCTACTTGGCCTGCTTTTCAGTGAGTTTCTGAAATGTCTCAATATTTGCTTTACCCTGGTTATGACTTTTTTAAGTATGTACTTTTTCCATTCACTGATGGAATTTTACTAAGAAATGACTTTTAAATGTCCATTCTTACATTGTTATAATTAATTATTTGGCAAAATCAAAGACTCCTCCTGAAAAAAACCACCTTTATTCTCTATTGTTTAAACGAGGTTGATGTATTCCCTGAATGCATGTGTGGCCTTTAAAACACTGAGATTACAAAACATATTTCAGCTAATTGGAAAGAGGATGTACTTACAATTAAACTAATTTTTCCTGAAGTCTCATCCAAAAATTAAACTCTTTTAAATTCCCTTCTTTGTTTCCCTACTGATGAGGGCAGCATAACAGAGAGATTCCTTTGCCTAATTTTGACTGCTGGGCTCTGTATCTGTAGTACAGCGGTTTTATCTTTCAAGGACCTACCTACATAGAACTTCCACTGCTGTTGGTGTCATGGCAAAGGAAGATTTGCAAAGTAATTATTCCTTTCTTTTCTTTTTCCTTCTTCCTAATGACACATCCTTAGGATACATCTGCTCAAAAAGTTACTATTATAGGGCAGTATCTGCTATCAAAAGCATTGAGGTGGAGAACATTCCTTTGCAGACAAGGGTCATACGTTTCTACCACTGGAATGAAAATTTGCCGTAAGAAGGTCTTCATGGTTTTTCACTACATGGACTGATGTGATGATTATGTCTGCATATGAATTCTTCAAGCAGACATACACTTGCTTTGTCTGGTCCCCTAAGTTGTTCAGAAGTTTTGCAAATGGGGTTAGTGCTATGAGCTACTAAATCCTGACCTATAGGCACGTATATTCCTATGGCCTCAAGTCAAGTGTAGTGTGAGAGCAGAGACAAACCTCACATTTGTCTGCCAACCTTTTGTAGACATACCCTGAAACTGGTCTTCGCTGCTGCCCAGCTTGGTACAGCAGCAGCTTGGTGGCAGGCACCGTAGTAGTATACTTAGCATTGACAGGGCCATAGATGGTCATTTGTGTTTGCTGTTGGCTGGGCACATTGCCACCTGACTTGGCGAGGGAAATAAAAAAGTCCCAAGACAAGACACTGATTTGTTTTCAGCACATGTTGGGTAAACATAGAAAGGTTGGAGACAGCAAAGTTTCTTCTGTATTCAGCACACCATTTACAATACTAAATTTCCTCAACTGTTTTTTTAACATTAGCCTCTCTCTAATAAATAAAAAAATAACATTGGGGGTGACTATGATGAAAAATAAGTGTTATTGGTAAATCATGTTAATTGGTAAATCAGACAGTAGGTCTGCAAATAGTCAGACTAAAGATACAGAATGAGTTGAAAGTAGTAAACTTGGAGGACTTCCTCTTTCCAGTCTGAGGTGATCTGAAGTATTTCTGCCATCAGCCAAGGAAAGTCACATGGTAATGGGAACTAAAATTGTGTTGTTTTAGCCCATTCAGTGACAGGGGACTTGTATGTAATTTAGCAAAAATTGAGGAATAAAGTTCAGCTCATGTCCTATGGAGTGAAAAGTTGAACTGATAGTGATTTAGTGTCTCTGTTGTCAACATTAAAAAATGAATTATCAAATTTACAAGTGAGCTGCAACACTTCAACGTTCTTGTTGCTGATTTAATTAAAAAGAAAAATGCAATCTCCTTTTAAGTACTGAAATATGTATTGTTGGTGAGATGACTGATGTTGCTAGAATGGAACCATCTTTATAACAGAAAAGAAAAAGACCAACTGTTAAATGTAAATAACTGATTTTTCAGTTTTCTGTCCTAACCAAGCTTGCTCCCCATTTTCTTACCTATGAATGTTCTCCTTTGGCCTGGGATCAGAAGCAGAATTATTGTCAGAAAACATTTTCTGGGAAGTGTGAATGGTTGGAATATCAAAGTTAATCTTAGACTGAAAAATAGGATATTACCATTTCTAATTTCGTTGCTACCAACAAAAGTATATTGTTGTGCCAGATTTGTACTTTCACACGTTATGCATGACGGACATAGCTTCTAAAATTTCTACTCAAAATACTTAAGTCATACATAAACAATGACACACATGTATATAATAAAGTATTTATATATTTATTATACAGGAAAGGTACATGTACATATGCTGAAAATTTGTGGACATCTGGAGTATTGAGATAAAGTTATGATTTCCTGCTGGAAGATGACAATTTTTAAGCAAGTCAGTCTGATGTATTTTAAGATAATAGACCACACAGTTAATTTTGGTTTCAATGTCATTCAAACACCGGTATTGTGGACAAAAACGAAGCCAGTGCATGGTCTGGTTTTCTTCACTGCTGAACATTTTGCTTTTTTTATTATTTAATTAACAGTTCTGACTGCTCTTACATAGTAGTTTTTAGTCTTTATTCTTCTGCTGGTGAATGCATTTCTAAAAGAAATCCTTATTTCCACTTGAGCTGATTGTACTGCAATTAGTAACTTCTCAGAACTGTGTTCAGTATCTTCTAAGACACGTCTCAGGGCCTACAGTTAAGCATAAAGCCTGGAGGATCAAGTGACTAAAGACAGGGGGAAGTTGAGTTCCTTAGGTTACAAAGAGTTCTTGGAAGTCTTATTTGCTCATCTACAGATACATGGGTAGGTCTAACATAGAAGTTGGTCCCTTCTCTTTAAGTACCTCATTAAAAGCATGGCAGTAATTAGGTCTGCCCAATTGTCCTGCATAGACTGGATGGAGTTGTCACTCAGTAAGTATCTGAAGCTAATTATTGAAACAGAGACATTGAATGAAATGGGGAAGAGATGAAAAGAAACCTTGTTAAGAATTTCAACACGTTTTTGCCATTACTTATATTGTCTGGAAATAAAATATCCTAAGTATCTTCAAATTGTCTTATAATTTACCTTTTTTATAAGAGCTGAAGGTTCTGTTAACTTCTAGAATGCATATACTTTTTTCCCCCTTTTTGAGTTCAAAACCATGTACCATGTTTTAGCTCTGAGGAAATAAGGCTATGCAAGATACGCAAGCACTTTTAACTTTCTCTGCCTTCTGATTTTCCTAGACCATGAAGTGGTGGAACTTTTACCTCCTCCTCAGCCAGCACTGCATGTCTGATCATCTTTTTGTCTATTTTTCCTTCTTACAGGGACCCTATAAAAATACAGCAGCTGCAGAACCAAATTCGTCTGGAGCGAGAAAGTGGCCAGTGGTACCGTCACCAACAGCAACCTGATCATCACCAGCACCCTCCCTCTTCTCCTTCCTTTCCTCCTCCCCCCTCCTTCCAGGAGCTTGCATCCAGCCAGTCTGTCACTTCTCCTGTGCCAATGAGTATTCTTAACTCTCATACTTCCCCAAACATGCAGTCCTCCAGCTCCTTCAACTATGCTCGACCTAAGCAGTTCATTGCTGCTCAGAACATCAGCCCTGCTTCAGGTTACGTGACTCCATCTTCAGGATCATCTACATCCAGCCTTCCTTCTCCTATGTCTCCAACTGCTTCTCAGAAGCAGTTTGGGAGAGTGCCTGTTCCTCCCTTCTCTCAGCAATTTGCTCCAGAAGGGGAGTATGCCTGGTCTCCTTCTTCCCCATCTCCTCCACCCCCACCTCCACCTGTCTTTAGTCCAACTGCAACATATCCAGTGTGTGATTCCTTTCCACTTCCACCTCCCCCACCCCCTCCTCTTCCTTCCCTTTCTTCACCTTCCCACAGCCTGTCTCCAACTCCCAGATTTCCTAACTCCGTCCAGTCTCCAGCAGCATTTCTCAGCTCCATGCTGCCATCCCAGCCACCACCCATTTCTGTCAATGCATTAGGCCTCCCAAAAGGAGTGACGCCTCCGTAAGTATCTGCTAATGAGCTCCTTGAGTTTGACTGTACTGGAGATTGTACTGAAGGTTATTGTGCTTGCTTCATTTTGTTTCTAGGGCACTTCCCTGTTAGCTACCACCCGATAGAGAGATGTGTGAATAGTTTGCCAGTGCTTCTATGCTAGAGATGGGATATAACCCTCACAGAAGTGAGGTTCTGAAAGAGTCCTAGAGTAGGAACACAAAAAGGAAAAGCTAAAGAGAGGCTAAAACTTTAAATTGGAGTTGATGAAAATATGAAAGCAGTAGCAAAAGGCTCTTCATGCCTAGGGTGGTGGAAGGAGATCCAGAAAAACTCTTCTCATGACCCAGTTCTTTTAAAGTCACATATTCAGTGGTATTTGCAGTCTGTGTTCCTATTATGTCTGCAGGTAGAGAAATACCAAGTAAAGAGAGCATTATTCAGAAATCTGTATAGCTTTGTGATACTCAAAGTATAAGGTATTTAAGTCTACATCTGACAACAAAGTGGTTGTAATGATGTATTGACTTCTGGCTAGTTTTTGTTCTGAGGAAGTTCTGGAAAGGGTTTAGGAGGGGATTTAGAAAAGCACTGCATAAAACCAAGCAGAATCCCTTCCCTTAACAACTCTGCATACTTATTTTCCCCTTTTGTCTTCTCTAAAGGCCAAAATAGTTTTTTGGAGCGTGTCAGCTCCCGTCATAGATCAGTTTGTCTTTCCACTGGCACTATACTCTCATTCCATCCTTACAGAACAAAGAGACATGCTGAAGAACAAAAATGAGAATAGCTGTGTCCAAGGCTTATTTATAACTTTGTCTAGAAGTTTGTCTAAACAGATCTATGGTATCTAGGTGACTTGTGCAGCTACATACTGTTGCGGTGGGAACTTCTGTTATTTCAGTCCAAGATACGAAAAGGAAGAGAAGGCAGAAAGTGGACAGATATCAAAGTAATAAATCATAGATATGCTTTCAAAAGCATTTCTTTATCTTGATTTCTGTCATATGCCTCATTATGGAGTCTGGCCATAAAACAGGCTTAGGAAAAAAATTAATAAATAGTACTGCTTTCCCTTGCATTTACAGTGCTTGTGATTTTCTGTCTTACCATGTCCTTTGCACTGGCTGATTTTCTCTATTGGTACTGACTGCTGAAAGCTTCATGATTAAACTACTGACAGCTTGACTGATAAGCACAGTCCTCAGAAGTCTGAATTTATCCCTGATTTTCCAAGAATAGCTGCAGTACAGCTATATCGTTCTGGATAGGAACTGGATTCTCTTTCAGGTTCCATTCTTTGTGCTCTGAGGGTGGCAGCAGCAGTTCGATCCTTTGCTGTGTCCCTCTTTCCCTGTTATGCTGCATTCATGCACACATGTCCTCATTTGAGGCATTAGCTGGTTTATTTCTCATTCCATTTGATCTTTGGACAGAGAGAAAACTCTGCAAGGATGCTTTCCCCTCCCCATGCCCATCACTTTCCCAAGCCTAGAAGCCAGTCTGGGTGTGCATGTGATGGTATGTCTATCTCCCCCAGGACAAGGCAGCAGCCTCAGGCTCTGAGCTGAGGTTGAGGTGGTTGGCTGTTTGGCCTGCATTCCCTCAGGAAATGTAGTCCAGATGGGAGCTGGATCATGTTAACTGTACTGAGTGTATGTGTGTATAATTTATGTATATATACATATGTGTGTATATATACAATAAGCATTTGTCATCTGAATTATAACATTAAAACATAGTAAAAGATGTACTGTGTGATGCAAAAAAAAAAAAAAAGTAATAATCTATTGTCAAGTATCTTTGATGCCAGTTTTTCCCTGGCCTCTCCCTTTTCATTTTACTGCGTAAGTTACTAATGTCTGATGTGTCTTGGTGAGTAAATCATTCTGTTTCCCATCATTCTCATGCCGCTCCTGAACAATTCTTCGTACCTCCCTTCCCCCCACTGCTTTTGGTCTCTTCTGCTTTGTGCTGTGGCTTCAGATTCTTCTTTTTGTTCCCACCTTCGCTTTTTCTTTTTCCTTGTCTTTTGCTTCATCCTCACAAATCCACTTTTCTTGAGCACATTTGTCTTTCTGAGATGTTGTAGGTTTTGAGCCATTCACAGTATTCCATAGCCTCAGCCTATAGTCTGGCCATGTACTCCATGATCTCCAAGATTCATAAATTGAAAAGGACAGCACTGTTTTCTGACCGAGTGATGTGCAGACTGGGTGCAGGGGACAAATTGGAGCATTCAAAGTTTTGCTTCAGCTCGGCATCTAAAATGCTAGTCATCCCATTTAGCTTTGTCTCTTCTAGATCAGTCATATAGTGGTGATACGGAGAATATGATAGTGGGTTGCTGAAAGTGAACTAGGCAGAGTTAGAAATACCTTTCATGGGAAGGAGGTACATTTTTGTACTATACAGACTCCAAATACAGTGTTTGAAGTGGTAGGATTTCCTCTTTAGCCAACAACTTTATGATTTATTATAACTTTTTTTCATATTTTGAAAATTATACTCAAAAATATTTTTTATTTTTAAAAATAATTAGTATTATTTTGTTTTATTTATGATATGTATTTCTAGCATCAATGGAAGCAGATTTGGACCTTTCATTTCATTTAGATACTTCAGCACTTTCTTGTCAAGCGCCTCTAGTAGATACAGTGCTCTTCAAACAGTTTTCCTGTCTGCTTTCAATGTTTTCATGGCTCCCTTCTCTTGCCTTTTTTGTGTGTGTATTTCAAGGCTGTAATTATCGAATCATAGAATAGTTAGGGCTGGAAAGGACCTTAAGATCATTTAGTTCCAACCCCCCTGCCATGGGCAGGAACACCTCACTCTAAACCATGTCACCCAAGGCTATGTCCAACCTGGCCTTGAACACTGCCAGGGATGGAGCATTCACAGCTTCCCTGGGCAACCCATTCCAGTGCCTCACCACCCTCACAGTAAAGAATTTCTTCCTCATATCCAATCTATACTTCCCCGGGTTAAGTTTCACTGTTCATATTTTGGTTACATGGTCTTTTTACCATGGTTGTTCACTCTCTTCTCTCCAGGCCTATAGGTACTGTACACTGATAGCCAAATGCCTGAAAGAAAGAAAAAAATGAACATTTAGCCTTGTCAGAGTCTCTTGTAATTACCAAAACCCATTGTTTGGCTGAGTAAGAAATTCTGCAGACTGTTTTTAGAAGTTAAACGTCTTGATATACTGTGGAATCTATTGATTATTTTTTTCCCCCTAAATTTTTCATACATTTCAATGATTTTTTTTCAGTAATATATCTTAGCACAGTCACAGATCTGCTCCTCAAAAGGAGCACCGTGCTTATTTTCCTCAGATTGCTTTTGTGGTAGGAGTAGAATAAAAGTGAAATAATAAGCATTGCAGCTGGAGGAAATTATTTTTGTAGATGTTCAAAGGCAGCATCAGTGACATTCTCTGTAAAATCGAAGGCACAGTGGTTGCATACAAACCAACAGTCTTCATTCCTCCTCGTGGAGTCAGACCTTCCCCCCACCAGCTTTATCCGGGCATATCTTTTCCAGTGTATGTATCTTTATTCTACTTAAAAGCTAAATTAATCCAAGGAAGGATTCTGCCTCTTTTTCTGTGGGGTCAGACAAAATGTTTGTAACTGTCCCATCGCTGTACTCTGTGGACAGTAAATAAGATGCTAATGTTTCAGCTAACAGTTGATATTTTCCTTGGTTTTGGACCCTAAGAATCTGTGGAAGTGATAGTGTTATCTAAACAGGTTTGATCAAATAAACATTCTTTCCAGTTGATAGATTTGGAAACATGACACTGAAGGGATTGTTTGTTTTGGGTGGGGTTTTTTGTTGGCTTTTTTTAACAACATGTAGTCTTACAGCCTTGCCTGTGTCATGGGAGCAGCTACTTGTGAATTTGCTACATTTTATTTGGACATATGAAGCACGGAAAGCAGCTCTGTGTCATTAGTAGCTACTAATTCACCTTTAAATATTTTAAGTATTTATTTACAACAGTTGTATGGTAACTGCTTTAGTTGAATAAAATCTATCTCATCTTTCCAGTAAGCTCTAGGCACTTTGTAGTGACCAGTGTTTTCAAGCGGTGACTGTGATGGTGTTAGCTGAGCAAGCTTTGGGAATAACCTTTTTCTCTATTAATGGGGCAGATTTGTTAAATTCATCCCTGGCCAGACCATAGTGATACTAAACATAAGAGAAGGGCTGGTGGAACTAAGTACCTAATTTGGTACTTAAGGAATTAGGAACACTTGACAGTTATTTCTGAGGTAAAACTTGACTGGAGTAAGATTGTTTGGAGCTGTTCTTAAGAAATCTCAGTTCTTTCTTCACCTAAAGAAGTGGGCGGATGTGTTGGACTCAGGTTAACTTTCAGTTACAAAAGGCTTGCAGGGAGCAGTGTTAATGTGACAAACCTATAACTGAGGGAGTTTTGGCCACCGTTAAGTCTGTAGGAGCTGGAATCTGGTCTTCACTGTTCATAGAAAAAAAACCAAATAATATCTGTATGAAAAGAAATAAGTATACTTACAAAGTCTAGGCTAGCATGTACATTGCAAGTCTAGAAGAGCATTCGTGAAAGCAAAATTGATCCCATGAGAGGGATCTGGTCAGCATTTAGTGAATATTTAAATAACAAGATTATAAATCCTGCTACTGAAAGGTGTGGAGTCACCCAATGTGAAGAAATAGAATCTCTTTCCAAGTATAAAAACCATGTATTGTCTGCCATACATATACCCTTTTGAAAGCACTTCAGTAAAAAATACAGTGTTTTCTTAAAGTAGACACTCTTCCTGAAAGTAGATCTTTTCTTAAAGTAGGTATCTTCAGTAATATAACCTTAGTCACAAACAGAAAAAGTCTGACTTTACAGAACTGCTGGAAGAATATGTGCCTAGATTTAGAACTTTCTGGAAAATAGTGGAAAATGAAAAAGAAAACATTGGTTTGAAGGGGAGATTGTCTAAAGTATCTTGTAAAATGTAATTAAATAAGCAGCTTTTATCATCCAACACGATTTGATTTAATTGCTGTTTCAGTGACCTCTAGAACCTTAAATCCAAGTCTTAGATTATGTGGGAGTCAAGAGAATAGCAACATCAGAGAGATCTGTGTTTCTTTCCTCTTTAAATCAGGGGTCTGTACTGTGATTTGTCCATTGAATCCTATCTCAAATAGTGCTGAAGCAAATACTTTAGTAACTCTCATGTTCCTTGAGTCAGTTAGCAATGATGGTGACCCCTCTGAGGAAAAGCTGCACTTCCCCATCTTTTTATCTTGCAGCTTTTAACAACCTTCCAGTAAAATGTCAGCTTTCATTTTGGAGTGAACTGTATTTCTGTCCTATGTAGACCAGACATGTACTTTTCCCATTTCTGTAAGTTATGCCTGTCACAACTGTAACGAATGGAGATAACCTACAGTATTATTGATGTGAAAATAGTGATACGTAGAAATTACCTTGATTAAGAATTCCAACATCAGACTGAGGGGGGAAGGGTCAGGGGAGCTCACCTCATCCCTGTATGCTACCTGTTCAGTCATACCTGGAGTCATCCTGGAGCTCAGGAAAATGCATCTGAAGACAAGTACTTCTGTAACTGGAAAAATTCCAGGCAATATTAGGGTTTGTGTTCCTGTCCGTTAGACCATCTTTGTTTGAAGTTTCTTGCTTTATTTTGTTGTACCTGTGTGGTTTAGTTCTTTTTCTAAATGGTATTTGCAGATTCTTAAGAATGTTGTAAGAAGGCAAGTGAACTTAACTAAGAGAATTAGTACATACACCTTTCTGTTGAAAAGGGAGAGAGGCTGCTAGCAGCATTGCTTTGTAGCTTTTTTTTGTTTGCAGATGTTTTTCTTCAGAGGACTTAACCTCCTTATTTTAAGCCAATCTAAATGCCGTAGAAATATCTGTGAACATAGAAGCCAGGAACAGTGCTTGATAGTTATGGAGACCTTAAACAGTAGCGTTTCATCAACTGGAGTAAAGGTTAATATTTTGGATATATTACCTTTTCTCAGTCCAGTATAGGGTTTTTTTCACATGCTTTTGGCAAATACCTGTTCTTCTCAAGACTTCAGGACACTGAGGACTCTGCCAGCCTTTTCTGCATTCAGGAGCAGGCGGTGTCTTAGTGTTTTCTTCTTTACTGTCATTTCAAGTGAAGCTGGTAACAATCAGCAATTCAGATCAGATTACTGGTTACAAAATAAGTAGTATGTTTTAAAATCAGTATCCAACTATGTGGATGTCTTTTGAAAAGCAAATGACAATTACGTATCTGTGTAAACTAGTGTAGCATGAGGCAGAGGGATAACTTGCTCAGGTGGGGAAGGAACTGAATGGGAGCATGAAAAATAGTACTTCTCTAAATGAGTAAAAATGCATTTTTAAAGGTGAGCTTTAGAAAAATTGATTTTTGGTGGTAGCCATGCAGTTTGTGGGCGAGTTGTTCTCTGTGTTATCTAGTGATTAAGATGGCTCAGACTTGCTCAGAAACACATTATTCATATCAGTCTTGATCCTATCCAATGCGGAAGCACAAGTTTTTTCAACTGTAGTTTCATCACCTTGGGTGGTAGAAATAATTGAACTTTTGTTACCTTTGTTTCATTTACTACAAGTCATCCTTAGTCAGGTCTGTGCCTCAGGCATTGCCTTAATTCAGATGAATATAGTGTCATATTGCTGAACAGAGCTGACTCCTCGTCTCCACAGCATGTACAAGATCAGACTAAAAGGGTTTTAGTATGCAGCTGCAGCTTCAAAGTTTGTGACCTATTACGGTGCTTGTAGTAACTTTCTTACAGTAAGTGAAAAATGTACTAAGTGGGCAGGAATTAGCTTTATTTTTGGAAGGCTTTAGTTTTAAAGGAAAAATCAAGTTACTGTTCATTACCTCAGTACCAGAGAATTGATTTGGATTTCTGTGAAACTGAGCCATACTGGCTGCAAACAGGAATTTGTTCTTGGAAGGATAACAACAGCCAGCCTGTTGCCCTTGTTTACACTGTAAAAGGTACATAGGAAAAGCAGGAATTGTATCCAGCGTGCACTCTGTGTAATTAAAACATGAAAAGTACTGCTGGTTTGGCCTTCTTTCTAAACAAACATTAGGGCAGATATTCAAAACTAAGGAGAGCCAAGCCAAGGTTGCAAAAATCTCTGCTGTCAAAAATCTCTGTCTGAGTTAAGATGACTGAGTTTTGGCAATTCCATAGTGCCCTTTTTGACCAAAAGAATTCAGACTTGTGTGCTTTTATCTGTGTCTGTATTCTGGCCCGCTGTGACTTAAGTGATGCATGTTTCTGAGGTGCTTAAAAATCTGTGTGAGCGGCAGCCTGATTCTCAAAGGCTGGTACACATTGAAATATGTCTTCTCCTGCTACCTTTATAATCACAACATACTCTGAAAATTGCATCAGGCGAAGAATGAACATACAAATACATAAATGATTTGGCAGAATGGTTTGTTTGATGCTCTCCCTGAGAAAAGATGAAAAGAAACCTGATGAGTCACTAAGGACTTAGTGCACAAATCTTAATGCATCCAGATAAGGGCATGTAAGACGGTGAAAAATATTTGCAAAAGCAGCTCAGACAAGTTTGCTGCCAGGCTGTCGTGACAGACAAACCATCTCTCAAGCTGAATGGATCTGTGCTTTAGAGGACAGATTTACCAAGGATCTTCTGTTTGTTGTCATTGCCTTGTAGCAATTTTGGAATTCATCCCAAGAATGTATGTCTTCAGAGCTAATTTGGTGGGGGGTATGAATGTGTGTGAGTATATTTATGTGCGTATTTTAAAGTGTATATGTGTAGAGAAAGAAAGAGATTCTAGAGAGGGAGTGGAAATAGAGCATCTGAAGGAAGAATTGCATTTTCCTTGTGCACCTCTTCTTTTTTTGTCCCAATTTGAAATAGTCCTAAAGGCATTTCAAGAACTTTTGACTGATACTCACTTTTATCATTACGTTTTTAAACAACCTTGCTTACACTGTAAACATAAGTGAAGGGAAGACAATCTGTTTTTGAGGCAAGTTGCCTTGACCAGGTCTTGCATGACACTTCACACTCACTATGCAAAGATCAGGATGTTCTGGCACATGACCAGAGATCTGGAAGGTTGTCAGGGAGACCGCCTCTCCTGTTAAAAGCAACCAGGGATTCCCAGGCTGTTGCTGGAATATTTGCATGCCTTCTTCTTAAATAAAATTCCTTAGCTTCCTTACATGACTTGTTCCAGTGTTCAACTGTCACTGTTGGAGGGTGGAGAAAGGGGAGTTCTCTGTGGTTTTTGTCTAAGCTAGGCCTGTTCTTCAAGTTCTTTTGTACATGTCATCCTCAGTGGAATGGGGAATCATTGAATGCTACCTACTTTTTGCTGGTTTACGATTGAGTCATCTCTCTATCTTCATTCTCCTTATTTCCTGACTAAATAACTAGATTTTTTTTGTGCATATATGACATAGCTTGTCACAAAAGCTGTGCTTTTAAAACCATCTGACAGGGGGGGTTGTTCTAAAACTTTCTAATTTGCTGTATTTTTCCTGAAGTGCAGTGGTAAAACTGGACCCAGGGTCCAACAGCAAGGAGTAAAGGAAAGCAATGGAGTTTTAATGTGTCAGAGAATTAAATTTCTTTTCCTTTTGAAATAATGGTGTTCTCATTTAAGTGTTAACATCACGGATTCTTGAGAGATGCTGAATATGTTAATGCTAATTTTACATTTATATGCTGTCATGCTTTGAACATTTTTGCTGGGTTTCATCATCATTAGACCACCTCTAGACTAATCATGAAGATTGTTGCAGTTGTTACCTGCAAATGAGTTGCAACCTCCGGAAGTTCAGTGTGAGCAGCCAATTTAAGAAACATGCTTTCTTGTTTCATTTTCCAGTTGTTAAGGTTGAAATACTAAGTACTGAACTTAGTACATATAGACCTTTGAAAGACCTCATTGGTCTATATTCTTCAGTTTGATAGGAAAACAAAATCCTTGATACTCTCTGAATAGCTTTTTTTCAGACAGTTGGGCAGCCATATAATAGAAATTTCAGCCAGGTTCTGTTCCCCTGATTTACTAGGGAACTTCAGTAAGCCTGAAAGCTTACTCAGAAGCTATAAACTGAACTGTATCAAAGCTATTTCTTTTCGCTTGTCTGCATGCTCATGTGAGGTTTGATATGATTCTAATTTCATTTCCTTTTTATCCTCAATGTTTTGAAAGGGACTGTAATACTGTTTTCTTACCTTGAGGATGGATTTTGAACTTGCTGACCTGTAATTCTCTCAGTACTCCTTCCTGCTTTAGAATGGGTGCGTTTACTTTGGGGTTTTTGTTTTCAGAGAGAGCTGATAATGCTTCAGGAAATGCTTTCACTTGTTGCTTGAAATCCACTCCAGAGCACTTAGCCCATCCCCCTCTTTTCATGAGCTGTTGGGACTTTCTTGGGTAAACTGCACATTTCACCTTTACAGCCTATTGAGTGCCAAGCATAAGCAGTCCTTTTCCTGCTGAGACTCTTTATCACTCAGGTATTAAATTTGTAAGAATGTGAAATGAAAACTGTTTCTTATCATTTGGAACTTTCAAGGTAGGATGTCTCCATGAGAGGCTGGCACAGAGCTTCTTCAAGGTGAAGCCAAATTTGAAATATGCTGCCTTGAAGTTGGCCAGATTTTGTTTTGGGAGGTGTGTGTCCTTATCTGTAAAGTGGCAAAATTCAGTTCCACGACAGTGCAGAGCTGGGTGGGGTAAGAGGCTGGAAGGTAAAGGAAAAGACTGTGAGCAGAGAGACAGGAAGCCGCCTTTCCACTAGCCTTCCAGTAGCTGGTCCAACCTTGCTGAGGGATGTACCTTCTGGTGCCCTCTTCCCACCTTCTCCTCTCTGGTTTCCTTCCATATCTTCCTTTAAATTTACTACCCCCAAGTTTCTTGAGTTATTGAAACGTCTCTTCCTTGAAGAGGTCTTACCCCTTCTTCCTCTTAGCATTCTCTTGTCTCCCTGTACATGGGATAGTTTTCCTGACTTCTTCCCCAAAACAGAGTGGAGGAGACTCCCTCTGTTACTTGTGACTGAGAAGATACCCAGCTAAATACTGAGGGAATTGCTCGGCTCGTTACTGAGATCTCCAGCTAGCAGCTGAATATTTCCAGGGTGAGGGAGGCTGTTGTTCTCTGGCTGTTTGTGACATTAGGCAAATGTCTGCTCTTTTGCCGTGATTTAATGGGAAAATGCAGTTCTTTTTACCATCTTCCCATTTTAAATTTAGCTTCAGTAACAGAATATGAAATGTTTTAGGAATTTAGACATAAATGTTTCCAATTATTGTCTTCTAATGTATCCACTTCATTCTTTTTTTTTGGCTTTTGACAGCATGTACGTATTGTTTCATTTTAACTAACACTAAAAGTTACCATTAAAAATACTTGCAGGAGAATGACTTTTCTCTAGCCATGGTATAGAAAATTAGTACCAAAGAGTATCCAAGAAAATTTGCTATCTCCATATGATTCTTTTTTAATGTTTTGGTGTTGGTAGTTGAATTCTGAAGTTGTGTGTTGGAAACAAGTTTACCACTTACATGCTAGTCTGATTTTCTTTTTATCCCCATCTCTCACATCTGTGAGTTTGTCTGTTTGTCTGGTTTAATTCCATGTTTTGCATAAGTCATTCCCATGTAATGGGCTGAGCCTTGTTCAGTTGAAGTGGAAAAAAAAAGAAAACCAGAACTCATTGAATCAGTGTCAGGGTTTTAAATGATAATGTGTGATTCCAGTGGAGAAATGGGCTGTGCTACAAGTTTCACATACTGACAGAATGCTGATTTCTTCACAACTGTGTAAGAGCAGCTGATCTCCAGTAGAAATGTTGCGCATTTCCAGCAAAAGAGATGGAAATATGCACTTATCTGCACATAAGTGTTAAATATTAGTGCAGACTGGGGAAAAAAGACTCCCTGTGCCATTCCAGAAAGTAGGAGTGAAACATACAGAAAGTACAATCATAACTTGCAAGCTGGTGTGAGGCATAGCTCAGCCCTGTGAAGTGCTTGCTATTCCATCATGAATCCCTGCTGCTGAAAACTGCTTTACAGGGATGATTTTCCTTTTTGCCAGAGTACAGAAACAATATTTACACATTGCCTTCTGGTTGTATGTTCACAGAGAGATGCAGAATAAACATGAAGTTATGCATTGTGTACTGCAAAGCTGTAACAAGGAATTAGTTAATAAATAATGTAGGAAATTAATTATTAACTGCCTCGTCTTGCATCTTTCTGATCTTTTATCTATCCGGTACTCCATAGGAACCTAGTTTATCTTCTATCCCCACTTACCTAGTCATGCTTTCTCTTTCATTTTCCCTCTTCAGTTTGCTTTATTGCTCATCAGTTTCCCCTTTGAGTGTATGGTGTTTACAGCCACTGCTACACAATCCTGAGCCCTATTTTAACTAATGCATGAATAAAGCTTAGCTTTAACTTTGCTTTTAAACTAATAGTTTCATCAGTGATGTGAGTTAGCAGGGATAGTGTAGTAGGATACCAGACGTTTAATTGCAAAGAAACAATGTTGTTTTCTTCACCAACAGCAGTGGGTCCAGATGAATTCCTAAATACCAATGATTTCAGGAAAGCTTATGAATTTTCCTGTGCTGTTTTGCAGGGGATTTCCGAAGAAAACAGGCAGAACTGCTAGGATAGCATCAGATGAAGAGATTCAAGGGTCAAAAGATGCTGTAATTCAGGATCTGGAGAGAAAACTTCGCTTCAAGGAAGACCTTTTGAACAATGGGCAACCGGTATAAAAATATAAAATACCTCAGGGAATGGGAGTGGGAATCATGGGCAGTTTCACAGATATGCTGCATATAAAATAGTTATTGTAGATTATGTCTATATTTTATGTATTTATTATTACTTGCATTTCAAAAGCTGCATTTCCATAAGGAATGACAGTGTACATTTTGACCTGTCACTCCTCCTTTTGCTTGACAAGTTCAGTTGGACCTAACAAAGTAGTGGAGGTGTCAAAGGTAATGAATTTGAATAAGCCTGCACAGTCTGCCTTTTTCAGGTCAGAGGCTATGTGCTTTTGCGTGTTCATCACTGAGTGGCCAGTAAGTATATGCATAGCTCTTGATCAGACAAGGCTCATTCTACCTTTTGCCCAGCTGTTGGACAACAAGGGAAAGACCTAAGTGGTAAGCAGATATCAAAGGGGTACAAGACAGTTCATAGAATCATAGAATAGTTAAGGTTGGAAAGGACCTTAAGATCATCCAGTTCTAACCCCCCTGTCATGGGCAGCGACACCTCACACCATATCACCCAAGGCTCTGTCCAATCTGGCCTTGAACACCACCAGCGATGGAGCATTCACAACTTCCCTGGGCAACCCATTCCAG
>JAOEHY010042406.1:43826-81644 GCA_025447955.1 Psilopsiagon aurifrons
CCCCCTTCAGATACTGGAAGGCTGCAATGAGGTCTCCACACAGCCTTCTCTTCTCCAGGCTGAACAGCCCCAACTTTCTTGTCCTCTCTTCATATAGGAGGTGCTCCAGTCCCCTGATCATCCTCGTGGCCCTCCCCTGGGCTTGTTCCAACAGTCCTTTTTATGTTGAGGACACCAGAACTGCACACAGTATTCTGAGTGAGATCTCACAAGAGCAGAGTAGAGGGACAGGATCACCTCCCTCGACCTGTTGGTCATGCTGCTTTTGATGAATCAGGCATCATTAGATCATGCAGTTGTGAGACTTTTTTGACCAAAAGAATAGAAAAAACCTATAGTACTAACTTACAGACAATATCAGGAGTTAATAACCTGCTTGGAGAGTCAAGAAAGGAGGTAAAATGGGCATCTCAAGCAATTGAAATGCACAACCTCAAAGTTCTCCATTATTTTTTGTGCATTTTAAGATACGCATACAAGGTAACATACCAGATTCTTCCTGTTCAGAGCTGATAAGAAGCAACTCTCCTAAGATTTGATTACAGTTTTCATGGCATTGATTTAAATGTCTTTGGCATAGGAATCTCTTAAGAGGGAAGTAATTTTTTGAATGTGGACTGTCAGCCCTTTTTTGTCAATGAAATGGTTTCAAAAGCATCAGAATACCGTGGGATACATTTGTGTCACTGAAAGGTAGGTTGATAGGTTTGATAGGTTTGCTACTGTGTCCAAAGACATGGACTCAGGTGGCTTAGTTCAAGACAGGTGATTGAGACAGACTGTCTACTCCACAGCTGCTGGATTCTGGTTCTTAGTAAAGTCAGTGGAATAAAGTAAGGAAAACTTTCAGAGCGACCAGTGCTTCTGTACGTACCTTTCCTCATTGACTGCACAGGGTTGGCAGTTTTCTGTAGCAATTAAGCAGAATCACTTTCATAGTTGCATAAGTTTGTGGGTTTTTTTAAAGGAGGTGGGTTGAGCATGGCTGTCAATGCCTGTTTTGGAAAGTAAAAGAGATGTTTGGCTTGGACAAATGAATGGAATGTCCTGAGAAAGCCCACATGGCCTGAGGCGAAAAAAAACACCTGTGATCAGAAGATGTGGGAGCTTGGACCACGTAAACTCTGGTTTTGTGCTTGCCTTGGGGCTTTTGCCTTCAAATTCCTGTCTTGGGTGATTCTGTTTGCGTAATCGTGGCTGGGGGCACTTGGAGTAATCACAGGAAAAATTAAAGTGAAGAAAAGTTCATGACTTCCTTAGACATTTGCAACCAAACCACATGGGTACCCAGCTTTCATGAGTTTCAGCCTGCTGGGTTAGCCACAGTATGACATACTTTAAACATTAATTTAAATGAAATTTTTAAGAATGGAAGCATTAAGTAGATGTAATGTTTTACAATTTCCATTCTTTCACTTTTCTGTTTAAACAAGGCATGTCACCATGTAATGAGTTTGCCTTTCAGTCACTGATATTTTTTTGCAGCACTGATTTATAATGTAGTGTCCAAGTGTGTGATGTGTTGTTCAACGTAGAAGAAAAAGTAATAACAAAATAATTGAACTGCACACTTAAGGCTCTGTTTCAGCTTGCTTTACCTTCTGAGTGTAAATTGTCTTTTATACACTGTCACTGTGATTTCCCAAAGAGTACGAAGAAACAAAAATAAAAACCCATAAAGAATATATTTTTCTACAAATCTGTGATATTTTTGACAAAATACTCAAATAGAGTAGTATCGCCTTAGCATTTTTGGCAGTTTCCTGCCTTGTGGTTCTAATGTAAAAATCAAGCAGAACAACTAGGAGTAAGATTGGGGATGATTTGACATGCACTTTTTTGATGGCCATGCTGATTTAAGCAATTCCTATTGCTCAATCCTGCCCAAGTTCCTGGCAAGAGCATGGAAACAAATGGCAGAATCAGGGCAAGCATTGTTTAAGCCTGAAGAGTAACTTGCAATGCAAAAAAAATGCATTACAAACTGTGGTAGAAAACTGCTGTTAGAAATGTATTGCTTCTCTCTTAGCAACATTACCTAAAGCATTGCTTACTGTCTACTGCCTTGTGGTTCTTAATGGGAAATAAGAACTGGTTTTGTTTCTTCTCCTTCCCCCTTATGCCCTTATTATTCTTTATTCAGAGATTAACGTATGAGGAAAAAATGGCTCGCCGATTGCTGGGAGCAGACAGTGCTGCAACTGTCTTCAATATACAAGAACCAGAAGAAGATCCTGCTATACAGGTGCACAGACCTCTACAATTTCATAGGAAAAAAATTCCTTTCCATTTTTCTTCTTTACAGGCTGTGATTGTCTTAAAGAATATAAAATTCCTACATAAGAGAATAACTACGCACCCGATAGGACAGTTCTGATTACAGGAGTCATATGTTCTATATCAGTAAAGTAAACTGGAGGATCACATGCCTATTGCTCAGTTTTTCCATAAGGTTGAGAGTTCTCAAATGCCTGCTCTCTGCTTTAAAGTCCTCCGTTTATCCTATTCTGTGCTGACCTTTACATCTCTCAAGGAAAAAATATATCTACTATCTTGAAACCATCTTCTCTTTATTTGTGTAATCTGCACTTTTTGGATGCAGACCAAAAACACAACAGAAAGTCTGCTTGAAAGGCCGGGTTCAGATGCCAGAGTTGCCACTCGGAAACATGTAGCGTTTGTTTGCTTAGGATACCACATAAAGTATGTTCTGCTGATAAAAACTGCGGAACTGTCATGGATGCCTCTTGCTTTTCTTTCTGCCTCTTGATCTCTTTTTCTACCTTTGCAGGAAGCTCGCTCTGTTGGTGCTTCTATAGCGAGTCCTATGGACATTCAAAAGGTTATTGTTTTCACCTTTTTCTGTCTTGGCTTTTTGTCCGTGGTTGTTCTGTTTTTTTTCTCTGTTGTCTTTGCCCTTTCCCTCCTACTGTTCTTGTTTAATAATGAGAGGTCACCTAGCATTAGTACCTGTGAAGATTTGGGCTGCACTCCCTTCAGGGTGTTGAAGTTGTTCTAATTGTTGGCGTGTGGGCAGCATAACTGCAGTAACAACGTGCTCCAGTATCCTGCATTAACATACACTGATACTAATTGCTTTGCATCCAAATTAGCTGCTTCTTATATATACCATGTGTATTTCATGGTTTACTTTTATGGTAAACTCTCAGGGAAAGAAGAAATTAAAATACCTGCAGTTTACAAAGGCTTTTCTCTTTTCTTCCATTTTGTATTGGTGTTGAGGGATATGATTAGTTCTGTAACCAGTCAGTAGAAAGACTGCACATCATTCCCAGTCCAGATGTAATGAGGCTTCATATGAGATGTATGTTCTATCTTAAATAAAACAAGAGTCAGAGGCAGTGGCCAAAGGTCATTTGCAAGGGTGCCTGTATTCCTGCTGACTGACAAGAGCCTTGACTCATTTGTTATTGTATTTTACTGCTTCTGAGCTTTCTTACATTCTGGCATTATCTTTGTTATCACTAAGATTCAAAGCAGAACTTTTGTACTGCAAAGTAGATAAGAGTGAGCAGTTCAAGAAAGTAAATAACTGTGTATGTCACAGTCTTTGTATCTGGATAGCAAATTTAAATAAGCAGTTGTACATGTTTACACCGGGTGAAGCTTTCCACTCTTCTTTCTGTATCTTGAATACCCTTACGATAGATTTTGGTTTTAAGAAAGAAGTGATACTTTTGGCCAGACAAAGGGAACCATGGCAACAGTTGTAAAGAGGCAACAATCATGGGCTACCAGGGTTGCCATGTTCTCTTTTTCTTTTTCCTTGTTTTTACAGACAACTGTAAACAAAATCATTTTAACCTTCTGGTGCAGCCTCCGGTACACTTCTTTGCAAATGGCAGATGTGAACCATATGGTCTTCTGGACATCTGGAAAGAAAACCCACCCTAAATTTGCCTGTACCCGCAAGGAAATATTAATGTGTTTCTTTTGTCTTTATGAACTGCTTGAGAATACTTTTATTCTTACAGTCTTTGCTTAAAAAATGAAAAGAAAGCAACCAATGACTTTCCTTCCCCTTATAATTTAGACTTTAAGGTAACATGAAATACAGTTTTTGCCTTATACCAGATGTCTTCATTGTTTCATAGGGAAGTTATTGGAGGCACGGATTATAGTGTTTTTCTTCAACAAGATACAGTTTCCTTTTATATGTAAAACCTTAATGGATTGTCAAATAGCACTAGAATAAAAAACCCCAATGAATTAGGAACACATCTCGCTGAGCAGCATGTGGAAGCTAGATGCTAATATGTACCTTTCTTCTTTGACAGGAGTATAAAGTGTCCAGCTTTGAGCAAAGGTTGATCAGTGAAATTGAGTACAGGCTGGAGAGATCTCCTGTGGAAGAATCGGACGATGAGGTGCAACATGGAGATGAACCTGTTGATAACAGTGTGTCACCGTATTTTGAGATAAAGCTGAAGCATTACAAGATCTTTGAGGGAATGCCAGTCACATTTACATGCAGAGTAGCAGGAAATCCAAAGCCAAAGGTAAGAAATGAGGGTAAATGTTTTTAGGAATGCTCTAAAGATTTTTGTGTTGGTAACTTACAGTCAGCCCCTGGACCCTATGGGCTGTGTCTTACAGGAACAGCAGACATTCTCTCTTGATGAGAAAAATTCCTAGCTGGTATAAACTGACAAATTTCTTTGCCATCACTGGAATTATTTAGTTTTATGCTAGTAAAACGTCCTACTATGGTGCTTCAGCTCTCAGTTACGCCCTCCTGAGACTTCATCTCAAGTGTTTTACCTAGAAGTAGTAATACTTCCATCATTTTCAGAGTTACCTTACGCAGTGCAGTGCTACAATTCCTCACGTGAGCTGGCACAGTAGTCCCTAAAGCAGCAAACTCATCAGGTTCATGTGAGTAATTAGCTCAAGCACAGCAACATGCTAATGCAGAAATATGTTGCTTGTGGTTCAGGATCCAGCATGGTATTTCTGTGTTCTTCAGTACTGCAGAGTTTATCTCTAACCAGACTGAATTTTATTGAAAGTTAGAGGAAGGCGTAATAAAATACCCTAAACTCCCATACATCCCAATGGCAAGATGAGACATGATGGCGGGGTTTTAATGATGAGCTTCTGAGGGAGGGTTGGGCTTGGGAAGCATTTCCTTTGAGTAGATGTTAAAGTACTAGTTGCATGATGTCAGTAGCCTGGAAGAGTGCCTGCCTTTGGTAGCTTGTGTTTAACCATTTCACAAATTGCTTGGCAATCAACTGACTCATTATACAGCAAAAAACAGCAGTAGCTGCTTCAACTTCTTTGCCAGAGCCAGTATCTTCCCTGTGAGGTCCTTGCAGCTCGTACAGTGACCTCTTGTGGATAGGGGCTCTTTTCCTCTTAGACAAGATCAAACATGCCTTATCTCTTAGATAAGATCTTCACAGCAGCAGCCACATCCAAACCTCTCATCTAGTGTAAGTCTTACAGGTATTTAGGATTTTGAACAGAGATAAATGTAATGTCTTTACATGTCTAGTGGTCTACATGTGTGACCCTGCACAAAGTGTAAAAGGAAAAATGGGCTTTCTCAGGTAGCAGCAAAGAGAACAGAGAGCTAGAGCTACATCTACATTAAGAAGAAGCGTGGACCAGAACAAGCAAATCTGAAGAATGAGAGATCCATCCCGCCTAAGTTTCAGGAGGTTTTACTTCAGGCTAGCTCCCATCTCGTCCCACAGACTGAAGCAGATGCAGCACATTAGATGTGTGCTTGGAGCACATTTTCTGGCTTGGTTTCATCTGAAAGGAATCCAATTCTGTGCTCCAACACCACAACATGATGTGAACCACTGCAGAGTAAGTGGGGCTGATCAGTATACTGATATCAAAAAAGCACTCCTGCTTCAAACACTGAGACACACACTGAGATTAGCCCAGTGTGACTGAAACCAACCCTTTGATGTCCAGTATTGCTTTTGAGATGACCACATAGGAGAGTCTGTTGTTTCCTTGGTGCTAGAGGTGCGCTGTGCTGGAGAGATAACACTTTTTGCCTGAGGCTTGTGACTAAGTTGCTAGATGACCTACTGTGAGTCAGCCTTAGTCAACTGAGCCATTCCCTGGTTTTCACACTTTTCAATTAAGGTGTAGTTTCACAGTCATCTTAATCTGATTTAAGACAGATGAAAGAGGATGTCTCCTTTCCCTCACTTGCCTTGTTCTGGGGTTAGGGATTGCACAGCAAAGAAACAACGAAGTTAGTACTTCTCCTAAAGCATAGCATCTGATGTGGATGCAGTCTGCTTTATATAGGATGTTCTGTTTTTCTGCAGAGTGAAAGAACGCACATTAACAATCGATTTGCTTTTGCACCTGGGCCTGTGACCCTTTATTCCATCCACTTGCAGATGCTTTGTGTGATTTGTTAAGTTGCTTGGGATGGAACCAATTTCAGTCCTGTTGGATGGGCTTTTGCAACTTGTTAGCTGGGCTTTGCAAATGTCAAAGCCTCCATCTCCCCCTCATCTGCCAGAGCATGCCAAGATAGCAATTTTGCAACGCTCGATGGCTGAGGGCTGCCCTTCTGCTGTCATTTGTTGAAGCTGGAAGTGTTGCCCCTGAAGAAATTCTGTTCTTTGGCAAATGAAAAGCTGGAAATAATTTACTAACTTGAAGCTCCTCCCTTCTAAGTGTTCTGTCAGCTCTGCCAAGGAATGGCTTTGGGAAGGGCTGTAGTGTTTCTAAAATCTGGCATTCATTACAAGGGATTTTTCTAAGCAGGGTTATTGGTTTGATTATTTTTTCCCCTGAACATGCCATGTAAATTGAATACTGATGTGCAAGTTCTGTCTTCATAAATGTGACTTTCAAAATCTGAGTCTACTTTTGTTGTAGCCTTCAGTGTAATGCAAAACTATTTTCTCACTAAAATGAGAACCCATGGTGATACAGGAGCGATTGTGGAATTCTTGTTTTCAAGGGATAATTCCCTTCAGAATTAGGACAATTTCATACAAAAGGTTAATTGAGATCTGAGTGTTCCATAAAGCTCATACTGCTCACTCTTCACATGACTGAATATAACTCTTACAATGCTTTTGTCCTCAGTATTCATTGTACTTCTAGTCATTGCATGCTGGTTTCTGAAAATCCGAAGCAAATAAAAGCAATCCAGATGCAGTGTGCAGTGCTTAAATAGCTTAATGGTACATTTATTGAAAGATATCCTAGGAAGAAAATACTTCACTGCAAGGTCCATTGTCTCCAGCAGTGGTAGTGTTTTACTTATTAACTCCATGTCAGATAACGGTAACAGTAAGGATTTACTGCTCCTAAGTAAAACCTGGTGATGCCAGTGCTTTTAAACTTAGTGGATATAGGTATTGGACAACATGTGCATAATGTTTGGATAGCTGGTTCAGTTAGTATTTGCATGTATTTCCATAGAATGCTTCCTGGCATGAGTCCTGATATTTCTAAGTGCATTGTTATTGAATAATTACTACTTAATGCAGTAGATTTCCAAGCAACATTATGACACATGTAAAGCATGCAAGTTAAAACTCATTTTTTGCAGCTATGTTGTTCCTAGCGCCCATTAGCATGTGTGTATGAGTGATCAAATATCTTTTGCATCTCCAGTAAGTGCTCTGTCAGCAGATGAGAAGACATGACTAAATCTTTTGTTAGCACCACAGAGTCTCTGCAAGGTTGCTGACAGACAAAATGGGAAACAAGTATAACCAGCTATTGAGGAAATGAAATCATTTCTAGTTACACATAATGCTTGTTAATATAAAAACCATAAATGGTAATCAATTTTTAAGGACATTTCCACTCCTTCCCTCCAAAAATATTCCCCATTATATTTTTGTGAAATTTAAAAGTGTACACTTAACTTCCCCTAACAAGTGAGTGAATTTAGCTTTGAAATGTTGGCATGCGTGGAAAACCTGCTGTGTTAAATGCTATCAGGAGCTGTGCTTTGTCACTTCATTTTGACTAGAAAGCCGGCACCCTTTCCTCACTGTAAGACCTAAATTCCCGTTTCAAGAATTAGACTAAGGAAAATGTATGTGTTTTTCTTGTGCTAAATAGTCCCAGCAGTCATGCCAACAGGACAGATCCAGTTGTTGTACTTTGTACAAGTTAACCTTGTGAGAATCATGTAGTTATCTGCACAAGTGACCTAGGAAGTGCTGAACACCACTGATGTTACAGCATAATACAAGCTTCAGAAATGGCAAGTAAATAATGTTCTACTTAAATATGGGTTTGGGGAGCTGACAACAGCTTTCCCAGTCGAACATTTTTCATATATTCCTCTATGTGTTTTCCTGCACACACCACGTTTTTCTTCTGATTCCAGCAGATTTCAGTTTGGGGGTTTATATTATTTTTAAAATAGAGCAAAAAACCCCCAAACAAACCAAATCCTAAACTTTGAGGCATTAAAAAGAGAGACATAATTTTTTTGTGTAATTTGTGGATTACTATAAGATATTATTCTGCATACATCATTTTCTTTGGCTCACTGAAAGTAGATCTTGGGTCAGCCAGAGACTAAATTTATGTATGAAAACTAATGGAAAAGCCTCTGTTTGATAATGTAACTGTTCTGTACGACTTGGAACTCTACTGGTGTTGGCGTAGAATTAATTATTAATGGCTATCTGTGTGCAGACTTGCTTTGAAGTATTTCCCGTGAGTCTGTAAAGCTGTCCATTTCTGTAGATGTCTGTCACACGGGGGTGACCTCTTGGTCTTAGTGGTGTCATTACACTCAGCTGGCCCATGCATGCACTGAGCTGCTCACTGCCAGCGCAAGCTGCTGAAACCCTCCTGGATTTTTGGTCCTGTCAGTGTGATGGATGTGAGACACAACTGGTGTTTCTACAGTGAGATCATGACTTCCATTTTATTCATCACTGGATTAATTATTTCCATAATTACATTTTTATTTTCTGAAAAGAGCACAATATCATTCTTGGGTTCTTTCTGTAACTTCATAGATTTAAGTGAAATAAAACCTTAAATCGAGTCCTCTTCTCTGAAACAGAACTTTTCTTAGTCATGACACTTATTTTCAGCTCTTGAAACGTTCAGTGGCTGTTCTGTCATGCAGAGGGGCACGGCCGTTCTGCACCTGTAAGGTTCTTTGGTACATGTTCATGCTGTGTCCTTTTCTTTGAACCGTTGCTGATCTGTAACTTGTCTTTTAGTGAAAGTGATTCATGCAGTGTGGTTCTGCACTTCTACTGTCGATCAAACCAGTTTTCTTTCCACGCTTACTGGGGCGGTTGTTGGCAGGTCAGATTCGTTAGCACCATTAATTGAGAAATGATGACAAGGAGCACCTACCCTTACCAGCCAGGCCTTGTTTTCTCCTGCAGATTTATTGGTTTAAAGACGGGAAGCAAATTTCTAAACGAAGTGATCACTACCGAATTCAAAGAGAACCTGATGGAACTTGCTCACTGCATACTGCAGCCTCCACCCTGGATGATGATGGGAATTACACCATTATGGCTGCTAACCCCCAGGTAAATGAAGGTTTGGCTCCAGAGCAAACGTGCTTCTGGACATAAATCTTCAGAAAACGATCTCATCTTACATATGCATGGTTTAATTAAAATGATGAAGTCACCATAAAGTATGTATATAAGTTAGATTTCTGTTTTCATCTTGCATCAGTAGGGTGGGACCTTTCTATCTCCAAGAGATTAGCAACTCAACAGCAGGTTTTTTCCTATGGTTTGAGGTTTCAGAGGGGAGGGGTGCTGGGTTTTAATCACTCTTCCACCATTTGTTTCAGCTGATAACATCTCTGAAGCCTAACTGAGCATGGATAGCATATGTACTATAAAGGGAGAAAAAAATCCAGTTTACCAGCAGAAGTAACTTTATCCAGCAATTTCATTTTTCTTCTGTTGACACTACTCACCAGCTGAGGCCAACTTTTGGAAGCGAGTAGGAGTGTAATGCACCTCAACATGTTTACTTTAGGCAGTGATTGTAATTCCATAAGGCAAAACACTCTAGCACTTATTACAGAGCGGGAAGGTCTCCTGTGTTGACCTCAAGGTCTTAAAGTTTTCCTGAAACATGGAGCGTTACTGGGTTCGTAATGCTATTTGTTCTTTGCAGACCCAGTACAAGAGCTGAGGTCTTCAACAGGAACCCCCAGGTGTGCTGGAAATGGCTATACTTCCTGTTCAGGCATCCTAGTGAAGTAACTTTCAATCTGCTTTTCCTGCAGCACAGCAAGTAGAGGGGGAAGGTTTGCAAGTGAGAAACCAAGGCAGGAACATAAGGTTAGGGATGTAACGAATTACTTTCTTCTGTAGCACCAAGCATCTTGCCAAGATCAGGCCTGCAAGCAGAATCACACTGTAAAATAACAAACTGTATCTCTGAGACAGTTTAATCTAAGCAGGAGTGTTGTGCTCTGTTATGACTGTTGCTAGGTTACTTACCATGACACTGCCATTTTGCCTTGCTCTCTTACTGTCCTATTCACACTACAGCGTGCTTCAAAACCTATGGGGTTGTGCACGCAGGCGATGCGCAAACCCCCAGCTCGAGGCTGGATGCCACAAACTGCAGTGCTTAAATCTAGGTAGTTTAAATGCTGTTCATGCATATACGAATAACAGAAATAAAGAAATAATAATGAAATTGCATAGGGCCAAGGGACTTTTCAAGCTGAGAGCTCTTACAGATGACCATTGTGTTAGAACAATTGGTACCATTTAAACAGTGGAAATTCACAGCAGGTTTTAAATTGTTAGATAAATATTCACATGCTCAAGGTAAGAAATGACTCCTGTTCATCTTCCTGTAAGTGTTAGCGCATGTGCAGAGTTTCCCTGGGTGATGTTACACTGTGAACCAAAACCTTGGAGAACTTTGTGAATAAACTGCCTTTGTGTTTGGGCACTGTCCTCTGCCCCTGAGTAGGTAGAGCCTACTTTGGGCATTTGTTACTCTGGATAATGCTCATTCGGTGGCACAACACTGATCTAGATTATTGATTCTGGTCACTGATGGCACTAGTTTGCTCCTGGTTTTTTTGATGTACTGAAATGAGCTGGGTTTGTGTTGTTCCTAGGTTGGGGTTTGAAAAAGCACTCTTGTTAAATGACAAAATCCTGCATCTGCTTTTTCCGCCCCTTTGGAGAAGAACCAGAAGTGTTCTCCTCTGGCTCCCCTAAACAAAACATCTGTCTGCTTCACGAAGCCCATTCTGTTCTTTCTTTACAGTGTAATTCCCAAGCAAACTTACTTATCTTTTCTACTATTTGCTTGCTTTTACTATGCATTTAACAGTACAATGGAGGCAAAGAAGGGTTGTGACTTAATGTACTCGCCTTTCACACTCAAAGATCTGGATTCCAATTCGTTTAAGTCATCCTGAGTGGAAATAAGTTTGGCATGGCCTTCTCGATTCTAATGGAAAGTTGTCCACCTTTCAGAGCTATCACAAACTTAGGCAAATTTGGCAACCTTTCCTAAGGAAAAGTGAAATACGTAAATATAGGAGAGCCGAAATAAGAGTTCTGATGGACCAGCAGATACTCACTAGGCTGTTGCTGTGGTTTGGTTGTTGCTATTGGAGCCACCAAGCTACAAAGCAAAAAGACATATTCTTAGCAGCAAGAAATTGATTTTGTTAAAGCAAAGGATTCAGTTCCTTAAAGCTGTGCCCGTTCACGCCACCTCACCGACTGGACTAGTCCAATGGAACTTAAGTTTGCAAAATGGCTTGTTGGCAGACCTTGGGAATTGTCCATGGCAGTGAACACAGTGGGCATCATTGCCTGTGACGTAAAGTGCCACAATGTGAAATTGAGGTTCTTGCAAACCACAGGGTTCTGCAGCAAAATTTGCCATATAACCTCATCCAGAGCAAACAAACCCCAGGCCTGGACAGACACAAACCCTGGCCTGGGCTGTTTGTTACCAGACATATCCCTTAACTGCTAGCTTCCCAGGGACTGGATGAGCTCCAGTCAGATCCTGTTTACACCTTCTTTCTTTTCATCCCATTCTCTCCCCTTCTTGGCACCACACATCCACAGGTCTCAGTCCAGGTTTGCCTCGCTTTCTAGGCAAATTACTTCCCACTTTATTTCCTTCCCATTTATCCCATGACTTTTCAAAAAATCATGTTTCCTACTCATTCTTCCCTATCCAAATTCCTTACTGTCCGTTTGCTTCGTTATGCCTTTGTGTATTGAGATATGCAGTAAGTATCCTCAAAATGTGTGTTCATCACCTGCCAGAAAAAGATTAATATGCAGTGGAGCCTAAAATAGGAATGGATTTGTTCTGGATGTCTTCAATGGTCTTGTAACACACAAAAAAAACCCTTTTGCTTAGAAACTGCCACAGATCATGCACAATGGCTTATTTTAAGGCAAGTATTCTTTTTGTGGACTAACTGGGTCATGGGAATGAAAGTGGGACATAGAGACTCCATTTCCAACAGCCCAGCAGTAACACAAAGGTCATTGCCATTTGTAGGCCAGTTGTGACCACAGTGAGATTTGTTTTTTGATGGGCTCTGGCCAGTTGTTAGTGAACAGTGATCTGCAAGCCCTGAACTACTGCGACAAAAAGCCTTGTCACCATTACGCTGACAGACTCGAGTGCAGAGCTCACAGCTTAGAGTGGAGCATACTGCAAAGCTGATGTGGCTGTTGCCTTACTGGTACCAGCCCAGGGGCAGAGACAGACATCTCCCGTACATTTACCAACCAGCTAGTTAAGAATTACTGTTCTTCAGAAGTTACTAAAATCATTACATTGCTATATAAAAGTATATAGACTTTTATTACAGTATTGTTTTTATACATGGCTTCGATATTTGCATCCATTGTGTGTATTTATCAATACCACCTGATGCTTTTACTCCTTACAGGGTGAATGCTCAGAGCCCTGGACATGTGCATTTGGGGTGTCAGGCAGACCCATCCCAACTTTGTTACCACCAGTGCTTGTTGGTGGACAACCTGTCTTCTAAAAACCGAAGTAAAACAAAAAAGGGGACGGAATACCACAGATCCCATGCTCTAGTTATCATTCACTGAAAATAACGTGAGATGGCTGAACTGTCGCCAGCATCCACCATCGCAGCATGTGCTTCTGTGCGATTCCTGCCCCTAAGCCAGCCTCACGCTATAGAGAGGGCACTTTACATCCCATACAGTTCCTTTGGGTTTTCCATTTGTGGGGCTTTCCGAGCTGTGGCCCCTCCAGATGAAGTAGATCCATCCACTTTGGAGACACCACCTGCCAGCACTTACCAAGTGTTATTTTCACTAGCTTGTTTTATTTGTCTTTCTGACCACTCGCTGTATGCAGAGAAACCTCCAAACCACAGCAGTAGCTCTTTTAAGGACACTCTTGCCACAGATACCAACCATCCTTTTTCAAGAAAAACTTCCAGGTGGAACACTGTACCAGGACTCTGTTGCATTCACCATTGTTCCAGTCTGTTCTGGGTTAGACTGGAAGCTGATAAAATAGTTAAACATCAGAAGGTGTCCTGACTAACGTTTGTCAGTGACCCTTTGACAGAAGAGACTGTATTACAGCCTCTGTAACAGGTGAGCAGAAAAGATGGGATCAGGTTGAACATTCATTAATACTCTCATGTTCCTTCTCTCCCATCACTGTAACAGGGCAGAGTAAGTTGCACAGGCAGGCTGATGGTTCAAGCTGTAAATCAAAGAGGCCGCAGTCCATGGTCGCCTTCTGGTCAGCCACATATGAGAAGGTATTTGATGCCTTTTTCTTTCTTTCTTTTAATAATAACCTTTTGCAAGATTATTATGGTAAGATAAAGAATGGGAAGGAAGAAGTTAAGCTAAAAGTATGGTGTTTAGGAAGAAAATGTGACCTCTGCTGTCTTAAAATCTCTGCAAAGCTTGCACAGGAAACCTCTGGAATGACATGACTTTTATGCATCCTGAATTTTTACTGTCTCCTCCTCCTGTCTTTGTGATGTTCCCTGATAGCTCCTCATTGCAAATTGTACCATCAGCTGTTAGGAAGGACCTTGTCACTTACAGGGTTTTTTAAAACATCTCCCTGACTAGGACTCTACCAGGAACCTCTGCTTTCTGCAGGTTTTAGTAAGCCTTCATTGAAAGAACCAGCAGAAATAACTGCATGCCAAGGACGTTTATCAGATTTACATTAGAAATATTTTAGGATTTCAGTTCGAGGTTCTTATAAGGAATTATGAGTCAGAAATGAAGAATTAAACTTATCTTTGGTGAGTTTGCAGTTATTCATATATGAAACTTTGGTTTATGGTTTTGGACCATAGAAGGGAATTTTCACTCCAAATACTTCTTTTTCATTACCCAAAGCATTTATGAGGCTATTTAGCACAGCTTAGACACTGACAGACAAAAAAAACATTTCATTTTGGGTACCAAAGAGAACCGCTTTCAGGGGAGCTCGAGGGCTCCAGTTCCAGATTCTGCCCTGATAAGGTGTGTTTCACTTGTGGGTCATGGTGGCCACAGAATCTCAGTACTGCCTAACTGTAACACACAGACTAGGTGTAATGACACATTCAGTGAGCTGTAATAGAACAATTAGTGTGGTGGTAGTATGTACTGTAGCACTGCTGCATGCAAACCAGCCTCTCTTCCCCCTCTTCCAATAACTAGGCAATACTAGGAAGCAAGGTTGGTTGTTTAAGAGTCCGGTGTTATTCCTGCATGGAACTGGGCTTCCCACAGCCCTGAAAGCATTTCCTAGCACCTCACTGAGGCATTGTACCACCTTCCCATTTCATGTTTTGGCCTGTTAAGCCCAAAGCCCAGAATGTTCATGGAAAGGGATGTCCTGCTATTGCTACATGGAGAGCAGCCCGGAAAAGCTGGGTCTGTCCAGCATGTCCTGTCCAGTAAAGAAGTAATGGTGCAAAATGAAAAGTCTCTGCTGGTCTCTGAAGGGAAAAGCTGCCATAAAGAGTCAGGTTCCAACTGAATGAGTCAGTGTGCACAGGGTGAGAAAGGGGAAACATCTTTAAAAACTGGAATAGGAGGAAGGAGGGTGGGTATGAGGAGAGCAGTGAGGAGCTGACAGACACCTCTGCACCCTTCTGAAGGATAAAATGTGGGTCTCTGTCTCTCTCTGAAGTGGCCACAGCCTTTGGGTAGTAATAGAGGAGGCTTTTTTTCAATCCCTCCAAAAGCAGTTAAGTCTGAGGCTGCTTAGAGCCAGTACTTTTATTTTCAGGCAGACGATACTACTGCTATGGCTGTGGGTCCAGCAGAGTGACCAATTATAAATAAGAGCTTTACATGTAGCAGTTTAATTAAAATTATGGCAATTATTGGGGATTCGTATTTCCTGTAAAGTTACCACATGTGCACATACCTTTACTTACAGAAGGTCTCTTTTCTGCTCAGCATTTAGCACACTTCTGCTTAGCGGATGTTTCCCATTCCTCCCACCAGCCAATGTCCGCAAAGCCAGTGGGGTCGTGCATGTGTAAAGCTCCCCCAGGACAGCCCCGGCACTGGCTGTTCTCCTGTAATGCACCACGCTGTTGTGCTCCCCCTGCACCGTGGTATTTGTCACATGCATCGCTGGGTACTTCTGATAAGTGACACTCCTGGGCATTACAATGTGATTTCTATAAGCTTTTCTGCTTGACAGCAGCGAGTGCTGGGGTATTTTTACAAGTGCCATTATTAGCTTGATGAACTTTATGACTTGCTATGCCGTTGACAAGCTTTTTCCTGAAGTACTTTTACTCTCTCACAGAATGTGTTCTGGCAGAACTCTGGGGTTTGTCATCTTCACCATGTCATGGACATTTCAAAGCACTCTTTGGAGTTGTTACTCCATTTTTGATTATTTTTCCAAAATGCGCTTAGCTTGCAAACAGCACCTTCTTAGCACTACTTTGTCCAGAGGGATGGAACTTTTGAACTGTCTGATGTGTACCAAGCTGTGGGTCAATCCCTTAGGTACGATGGTGCTCAGTGTTGTTGTAGCTCTCTTGTGGTGCACTGCAGTCAGAGCCCCACATGAATTATTTTAAAAGCATAAGATTTAGGGAAGATTTAAAAAAGAAACAGTCCGATTGCCCCTGCTCTCAAATAGAGGCTTAAACTGAACTTACTCTCCTTTATCCCAAATTAGTGATCATTATCATGCAGTCAGTCATAAAGTCTTCCCCAGCTTCTCACTCACTGACATTCCCGGTGCGTTGCACCACAGCAGCCCATGGAGTCTCCCCTGGCCACATTTAGTACATGATATCAGTATTGCTGAAACTAGTTCCTGCAATTTGATGCCCACGTCACAGCTCTGAAGAACACATGGCTAATCCAAGGGTATTCCAGGCTCCTGCAGTTTGTCATTCCTAGACAACTGAAGTACTCGGCTCTACTCATTTTGTTGTTTCTTGAAAACCACAAAATGTTTTACAATTCCAGTAACCCGAGTTTCACCTCTCAAGGTAAAAAGGCTTAAAAAGTAAGTCTGCAATTCCAGAGGCAAATTTACAGAGGCAAAAAGAAACATGTCATTTACTGTTGACTCTGAACAGCTTGCTGATTGAGGTTTCCTTTCACTTGTGTGATGTGAAGACTTAGTTTGCACATGCTATCCAAAACATGCTATCAAAAACATGCTATCCAAAAACCAGCTTTGGTGACAAACTCTGCAATTTCTCCCCGGTTTTGATCAGAGATGCCTTTTCATGGAGCTGTAGCAGTGAGGTGGTGGCTTTCAGATGGGTTTCACACTTCTGTGGTGCTGGCTGACCAGTCTGACTCAGCCTTGCACTGGTTACTTGTACTTGTCATTGGTGCTCTATCAGGAGTACCTAAGCAGGTTGCACAGGAGCACTATGAACAAATTTTCTGTGGGTTTCCCACACTGGGCAGATCTCACTTCCTCAGATCCACTGCTTCTACGTAGTCTTGGAAACCTAAGTACCAAAAGATACAAGTACAGGTTTTCTTTGCTTCCTTCCATCTCTGTGCTACCTACATGCACACGAGGCATGGATGTCTGCAGAATGGGTTAGGAATTTGCCAACTAGAGCTTAGTCTTGCTCATGAGCTGTAACACAGCAGCTACTGGAGTAGCTTTAGACGTGTTCAAGTAGAAAAAAAAATACTAACTGCTCCAGACCTGGACAGGGGCACTTCAAGAGTTACACAAGCTTTTAGTGTGTGCAAAGTGTCACTGTGTTGCCCCGTTTGGTATCCATTCTACAATGATAAAGCAGTATGGGATAGATTTCCCAGACACATACATTTGCCTTTAGTTATAGCTACGAAAAGTCTGTGACAATCATTATAAATTATCTATTTATGACAGATAATACAGATAAACATGTTTTACACAAATGAACTGAGCAGTAATAGAAAGAAGGGCAACAACACAGAAGGACCAAGTACACCAGATTCAAGCAACTCTTAGCTATACATCCCTTCAGCGTGCAGCTGGAGTGTTTCTCTGTACAGTAGTACAGCATCTTGTTTTCCAGATGTAACTGTTGAGAGATTTGAGCTTTTTTTGTCCTGAATTATTTTAGCCTGGAGAAATGCCCCTGGGCAGTATAAAATACGTATAGCAATGTATACTGCAGCACGTATACTGCAGCATGTATCCTGCAGACACAGAAACACTGGCAAAAGGTAATGGAAAATGAGATTCACAAAAGACAATTTCCCTGTACAGTGTCACTGATATAAGTTACCCTGGAGGACACTTGAATAGCTCCTCTTCACTGCAACAGGGTGTCACTGCAGGCAGCAGCTGGCTCCAGAATGGGACCCACTGGAGCTGACCAGGCAAGGACAAAAACTGATCTCAAATTCTGTTTCAGTTCCAAGTCTCTCTGATTACCGAATCACAGGAGTGGAATAATGCTAATTTCAGTTGGGGAAAAATCCAGTTAAATGAGGAACCACTTAGAAAAAGATTTAAGAGATTAAATTAACGGGTAAGAACAGCCAGTGGATTAAATGATATCCTGGAGGTTTAAGGTGACTGATGCTGTTTCTGGGGACGGAAGTTATTCTTCTTTCTTCTTATTTTTTACTGAACTTTTCACAGTACCTTTATAAGGAACAATTTAGTGACTGAAGCTTTTCTTCCTGTTGCTTACAAATGAAATTCTCATTGCTTTGACACCACATTTTAGTGGCTTTGAAAATGTCCAAGACTATCTCAAATAATAAACTGCTAAATGAGGAATGAACACCCACAGCACTTTAGTCCCCAGACTTTTCTGTATGGTGTTTGGTAGTGCAGAACAAGAGATGTTGAAAAATAAGTCTGTTATGAGAAGTCTCTCCTCAGCTGAGATAAGATAGCTTTTAGATGCTGTTTTTTCCTGAAAGGTAAATATAATTAATGAACTACAAACACGCTTGGTGGTGTCATCAGCAACAGTGAAGGGATTAAATACACAGGACAGCAGAAATGAGGAACTAAGCTTTATGCTAAGGCCTACTGACTTATTTGTATTTCAGTCATTTAAGGACTAACTCTAAACAAAAATACTACCATATATAAATAAATGATTGCTACAAATGATTATTCTGTAGCAGGACTGTCTTCTAGATCATATTTTGCCATAACGTGAATTAAATGAAAGTAAGTACTGTGTCATAATTAACTTGGTCTGAGCTAAGTGCTCAGTGTATGTGTGTAAATAAAGAGTGATTATGGTATAGGTCAAAGGAGTGGCTTAAAATTCAGAGCCATCTTGTACATAAGTGATTTTGGCTCTTCTGATTTTAGCAGAGAAAAAAAGTCATTTACCTTTATGTTATGTTCTTTTAAGACCACGATCTCGATCAAGGGACAGTGGTGATGAAAATGAACCCATTCAGGAACGATTCTTCCGGCCTCATTTTCTGCAGGCCCCTGGAGACCTGACTGTTCAAGAGGGAAAACTGTGCAGAATGGATTGCAAGGCAAGTATCATGCAGAGGGCAGTGGGGTCCTTTTGGGAATGGTACCTGACTCAAAACCTCAGTTAATTTGTTTTTAAAGCTGTTTTGCCTACTGGCAGTTTCAGCAACTGTCAGTAGGTCCATTGGTCTCACCGCTTATGAGTAAGCGGACAATAGAAGTCTGCCTAACTAGGCTAATCTTACAGCTCACAGAAAACTCATTTTCAGGTTTCAGATATGCAGGGGTGTGGAGGGAAGCAGCACACCACAAGGACAGTGTGCTTCTCTGTTTTAAGTCCTTTTGCCACTCGAGTTTTGATCCCCCATTGAAGTTTCAAACAATATAACCTTGATGCATGACTTTGCTGAACAGAATTAATTCAGGCTTCGATGACTGTGTACTTTCTGCTGATCTGAGAAGTTATTTGCTTTTACACAGTACTCACAGCAAATGGCACAGCTTCCAGAAGCGCAGGACTTGTTTACACAGACCAAGCATTAACCAGGGCAGAGGGTGCTGTCACTGGGTTACACCGAAGTGGAATGGAACTTCGAGTTCAGTAGTTAGTCAGCTAGCATCTTTTTGTCTGTAAATTCTCTGCCAGAAGTTAGTCAAGAAAGGGGTATCTTCTCATTCCACCTGAAGAGCAAGCAATAAAAAAGACAAAAGGTGTCACCCTGCCTTTTGTTTTGCAATGTGGTATTATTTAGCTACTAGCATATCTAAACACTGATCTTTCTTTAGTCACACCCATCATGGAATTCAGGGAGTTGGCCAGAAAATAAATGAATACAACTGAGTCAAAGATCTTTAAATCTTGTGGTACACCTGCAGTAGCAAACCAACCCAAACTTCTCTGACGTGACAAGTCAGGACTCCTCCAGTGTTTTGTATGGCTATGACCAATTCCTATTATTCTGTTCACACTTCAGGTTAGTGGATTACCGACTCCAGATTTAAGCTGGCAACTGAATGGAAGACCAATTCGCCCTGACAGTTCTCACAAAATGCTGGTGCGTGAGAATGGTGTGCACTCCTTGATCATAGAACCAGTCACAGCCAGAGATGCAGGAATCTACACATGCATCGCCAGCAATCGGGCTGGTGAGAACACATTCAGCCTGGAGCTCATTGTTGCAGGTAACATCTTCACACTAAGCTTCCACCCCAAGAACTGTAAGGGTAACAACACAGTTTAAGTGCAGTCAAGCGACCTGGCTGAGGGGTAGTGGGCTCAGGAAAGGAAATCTGTTAGTAACAGAAGTTTACATGTATAGGTGATACAATTTGTTATGTAGCAGCATAAGCTGACTGACACATAAGCTCTGGGCACACAGTTAAGACTGCTGTCCTGAAGCACAGCAGGGATCACAGGCCAGGCTATTTGCATGAAAGGGTTTTCAAAAGCAATTTGTGCAGACACATATCTGCCAGTACTATATGACTTGTGTGTTTCGCAGCATATTAGACCAATGCCATTCCAGTCTTCAGGTAGAGCAGTCCTTTCTATAATTAAAAGCTATCCATCTAGGGAGTATGAAGGAGCACTGCTTAACAAGCAGTGAGCAGCCAGTTTATCTGATCTTCATATTCCATATTTCAATTATTTTGGGGAAGGAGGGAACCACTCAGCTCGATTAGTGCTCACTTTTCCTTTATTACAATCCTGATCTGACTGTTCCCTTCAGATGAACCAGGAGTGGACTTTGTGATTAATGACAACACCACTTCAGTTTCCTGCTGCTTAGATCTTTCATTATTGGTTTTAGCATGGTGCTGGAAGAAGAGCTGCACTGTCACAGACTAGTATGAACATGACACCATCTTTGTTTTCACAGCTAAGGAAGTACACAAAGCACCTGTGTTTATAGAGAAGCTACAGAACACGGGTGTGACTGAGGGATTCCCAGTGCGGCTGGAGTGCCGGATCTCGGGGGAGCCGTCTCCTCAGATATTTTGGAAGAAGGAGAATGAGTCACTCACATACAACACTGACCGAGTAAGGTGAGACTGCCTTAGAACCATCTCCCCATGTAAAACTCCAACGGTGACTTACGCTGTAAAACAAATGAAAACCTAGAAGGCCATAAGAATGCTCTGTGTGAAGAGCATCTCATAAACATTAACCTCGCTATGGTAATAATTTATGACATTTACTCAGACTTGCAGCCAGCCTGATGGCTGAGCAGGAATTAAAATGTTAGTTCTGTTTTATATCCTGAGAATTAAACAACTATCTTTTCACTTTAAGCAAGTGGAGAAGTAATTTTTATCTTCTAGAATGAAGCCTTCTAGCAATGTCCTAGTGAAAACCTAGGTCCTAAGGAAAGCTGTCTGCTTCGCAGCAGGAACCTTGATTCCTAACTTTTGTGGAGCTAAGGAACTAAGATTCAGTACAGTATATTGAGATCTATAAACTTTCTTTGATATTAGTAACATTTGTCGGAATTTTTAAAAGCAAACTGATGACACATTTCAAGAAAAGGAATTCATTCCTGATAGAACACTAATAAGTTATTGCTGTCCTTCTAAATAACTGAGAGCATTTCAGTACCTCATTCCTTGAGGGTTTTTTATCCTTTTCCCAAAAAGTTCTGGTGTCCCTATGAGTTAAATTAGATTTCTGGATGCCTTAAATCTGTGATTGTGAAAGAGAAGTTACTTTATGCATCTTTGCTTCTTAGTCTTCAGTGCAGGATATTAAGCTGCCAAATTGTCAAGCATACTCAAGGTTTGATTTTCCACTTGCTCATTTCAGACAAAGTTCCACATTAATTTAAAGTGGACAATATTTAACCTGTAACTAGAACTGGGTTGGTTTATAATGACATTTTAAAGTAATCTAAACTTGTATGCAATTTAAATACTAATTTTCTCATTTTCTTTTGTTTAGCATGCACCAGGATAACTATGGCTACATTTGCCTACTTATTCAGGGAGCTACAAAGGAGGATGCCGGCTGGTACACGTGTTCAGCTAAGAATGAGGCTGGGATTGTGTCATGCACTGCCAGGTTGGATGTTTATAGTAAGTGACTTCAGTTTTTGTGAACACACTAGTTACCCTAAAAGCAACAGTTGCGTAAGTTTGAGTTCGTTCACAGAATGGTTTACCTTGGTCTCTCTTTCTTTCATTTATAGTTTCTCCTCAATAATAACGATCCACATCAAGACAACAAATGCTCTGTCAAAGTATATTTCAGAATCTTTCAGATATCTAAAGCCAAACAACCATGCATGCTTTCTGTCTTTGCTTAGTATATTAAGTAGAGCTAATTAACAACAGATAACAGCATGCTTATGTTATTTCTGTGGATCATTATTACTATTGCTCTGCTAGCACTTTCCTAACCCTTCTTATTCCTTTGTACATCAGTCTGTAATACACATGTAGCAGCTACCAGAAGTGCAGATGTTTTTATGGCTTTCTGCTTAATTACTCAGTTTGTTCCAAAGCAGCCCCTCACACACTGAATGTTTTCTCTTACCAGTATTTTCATAACACGAATAAGGAAGGGAGGGGAAAGATGGGAATGGTGAAGGACAGTTTTTTGGTGGGGGTGTGGTGGTGGTGGTAATGGGGCTTGTGAAGAGACCTGGCTCAGCATGTTTCAGCATACAAGGGCTGGCAGTAGCATCCAGGTTCTTTCCTTTTATATACAACAAATAACCTTTGAACAGGCCTGTCACGGGAATACAAGTGCACAGAAACAGCCCCCTTGCTGTCATCCTTCCCACGAGGAAAGGTAGAAGCAATGCCAAAAATGCCAAGTAACAAACACATGCCCTACTGTTTTTACATACCATGTTTGAAGGTGAAACTAGATGCTGAGGTTTAAACAAACTATACCAAGAAATGAAACAAACTCACCTCTGATACAGTAGTTTTCGGCTGCTCGTAAGTTATTATCACCTTTACAAAGGGTGGATCTGGCATGCTTCGTTGCCCAGCTGGAGATGGCTAACATTTCTTCTTTCCTTTTTAATCTGTAGCTCAGTGGCAACAACCCCCTCAGACAACCAAGCCAAAGAAGGTGCGGCCCTCAGCCAGCAGATACGCAGCACTGTGTGACCAAGGACTAGACATCAAAGCAGCTTTCCAGCCTGAAGCAAATCCAGTCCACCTGACAATGCAGTCTGGCTTGGTAGAGAGCGATGACCTGTAGATTCAACCACCACTTCCATCATTTTCTTTCAAAGCAGAAACACTGAAAGCCATTGCCTTGACCAATGATACTCCTATGTCACTTTATGCAAAGGCAGACACCTTCAAGTACAAAACAACAAACACAATAAGCATATATTTCTTATTCATTATACCAAATTAGAATAGGTAGATTATTAATGGAATTGTACACATGGCACAACAAATCACATTCACCTGTTCCTTATACCTAAGTTGCTTCAGCTCTTATAAATAACCCTTTTCATAAAGGCCAAAATACATCAGTCAGATTTTTCAGATGAGAACACTATTTATCACTACATGCCTTCATAAGCAGTAAGTAGATGTTACACAGCCTTAATGGTGCAAGATGTTTTACTTGAGGCCATTCGATCACAAAGAAAATCAGAAAGTGTGGTTGCTGACAGTTCTAAACCAGCACTGCACGCTGATAGCTACAGTGAACAAGTGCAATATTGGAAGAGTAAACCAGGAAGGGACAAGGAAGAGACACACAGGCAAATGCTGTGTCTCTGCAAACTGCTTTCTAGTCTACAAGGAAAAAAAAGTATCTTGCCTTAAATGCTGTTAGTATGGACAATTCTGTACAGCAGCATCAACACTGCAGTTTTAAGTTCTTCTCTATTTTAGATTTTGCCATCCAGGAGGAGGCTTACTTACAAGCACACAGGCAAGGCAGGTCAAGCATAAGTAACTTAACAGCTTAGAGGTAACAAAGAGTTGACATGTAATAACAGTCTCCTCCAGACTACAACTATTGGTAACTAGATGGGCAAAACACGCTGTCAGTATGACCCACTGCAGTGGGTTACTGCGGGGGGTGGGAGGAGGGACAGGGCAGAGGCTGAAACTCCCCGTGGATTTCCTGAACACAGCCTGTAACCTCGTAATGCTCCCATTCTCAAATTGGAATTTCTGAGGGGAGCCGGAATCTAGGGAGCGTATGTGTGGGATGTTCGACTGTTTAAAGCTTGTGTGATGTGCCTGAGGATTTTAGAAATGTGTAGTAAGTGAAAAATGGGTTGAGACTGCAATATGAGTTTAAATGACAGATATACACCACAGGTGATGAGCTTGCAGATCTGAGGAAGTAGAACGTGAAGATGGACAAACCCAACGTCAAATTTGTGCCTTTTTTCCCCCCTTAACTTAACACGTGTCTCCGGTAGATTTTTTTCCTTCTCCTGTCATTTTCCTGAGGCTCTTTACTGGGTAGAGTCTGTGCGCTGTAGGTGAAAAGCCTGAAGGCTACATTCAGAAAGCAAGGCAAACCCACCTGAACTGGAGCCCCACCTAAGTCAGATGTGACTTGGTAGTTTTAAAGTAGAACCAAATGAATTTCAGAGGAAGGGGAGAGAAGGATGGAAGAATTACTAGGCCTGACAAGGAAAACGAGCATGTGATGGTACGAGCTACGATACTTCGCTATGAAAGGAAAACACTGTATTCCTTATATGAAGCACATATATGGTATCTTCCATTATTTATAATAAAAGTGTTGAAATCTTTTATCTCAGTTCAGTTATTCAGAAGTCCTGTACTTAGGGGTTTTGTTTTTTTAATTCTGTAATTGTGTACACCATATACTGCATTACTGCTATACGTGTATTGCTTTGTAAGTACACAAAGTTTGTGTTGTGTTTTAGTGACTAATAAACGTTAGCACATACAGTAGTACAATTCTGGTGCAGGATATGACCAGTCTTGGGGATCGTTAATCTAGATTAACGTCATAGTCTGTCATCTGGGAGTAATTGATTCTATTCTAGAAGAAGTATGTCATATCAATTGCCAAATTCTTCTCGACTGTGACATGCTAATTGACTTTTTTGTTTAGCTTCACTAGCATTATTTTGCCACCTTTTATTTGTATTTATAAAAAAAAATGTATTATCATTACTTTGGATTGTTGTGCTGACATAATGTGGGTTTAACATCAATAAATATTACACAAATAGAAAGTTTTCCTTTGGTAAAGACTATTAACTGTCTCAATACAAGAAATTCTAAATGTTATCATATAGATACAGCACCAAAAAATTACCAGAATTTATCAGAACATTCTGGTTGTGACCCAGAATCTTGTTTAAACAAGATAAATGATGAGGAACCTCTGCCCAACAAAAGCACTTGAAGATGCTTTTTGCAGTGGGTTAGAAAAGATGCAGGTCTATTCTGTGTGTCCAGAAACTGCAATATGACATCACTCACAACTAAAGGCACAGTCCAAACGCAGCTAAACTTGTTTAAGAATAGTCTTCTAACAAGGCAATATCAAAATGAAAACCATAAGAAGTTAAGATTTACTTGTAAAACCCTGAGTATTGACGCACTTCCCCTTTCCTTTCTGCACAAAGATACCAGGAAAGATGCAAAATAGATAATACATTTTTTTTTGCTTTTAGGCTTGCGTTTCAAGCATTGATCACTACAAACAGAATTCTCTCAGCACTTGAGTGAGTACTGTCATTACTGGTGATCCTGCAGCTGAAGTCAGGGGAGCCCTGTCTGCTTACAGTGAATCTGTCTTTGGCCCAGAGGCTAAAAAGCTGAGACTGCTCTTCTGAGCTAGTTGAAGATGAGGTCATCATCACATTTTGCCTCTGTATATATGTACAGACACACTTAAGTAGTAAATCACATCTCTAAGCAGCAAAGTTGTTTTTATGAAAACATTCAGCTGTGCTGTTACTTAGTTACTGGGACTGTTTGGGTTTACAAATTCAGAGATAGAAGTGTGGCACAAGAAAATGACACGCTTTCCAAGCCAGAAATCTGAAATTCTTGGAAGCATCAAAGTAACATTCAAAGTTTAATCTCTCTCCACCAATTCCAAAGATAGATAGTATGACCTGAAAGTGTACTTTATCATTTTACAGGACCAAAAAAAGAAGTCCTAGCTTTGTGCAAGACTTCAAATTATTTCGGAAGCTCATCACTCCAAGCACATTCAGTGCAATGGAGGAGTCAGTGCAATCCATTCAGGATGATGACAGACACCTCTGTCAAGATTACAAACAGTGAGGTGCTAAATTCTACATGCATGAGTGTTTTTCAGCTGGTAGTATTGCTTAACACTTAACACCTTTATCCTGCACCTTCACAACAGCAGCACCCCCTGGTTAACACACACTATCTCCTTCCGTCACAGCCCACTGGGTGCTGGGGACCAAAACCTACTATAGTCCAGTTTGAAACCCTAGCTCATAAATCATAGCTGCTTTCTATATTGCAATTAGGTTGTATGTAATAAACACCTTAATTCTCTATATGTGGACAACTACATCCTTATCTCTGCAAGAAGCCCAAACAGATTTAATAAGTAAGCAAGTACTTCATGAGCTCGTATTACCCATCATGTCGCGATGCTGAGGGGACGGCTGCATGTTTTAGCTGCCTAACCCAGCTGCCAAGTCCACGTGGTACGGTTCAGAGGGACTGGAAATGCCTGCTCAATCATGCACGTTGATGACAGACCCGATACACAACTCTGATGTACATGCAAGTGGCAGGATTTGCTGACATGTAGCTCCATTTCTCCTGAACTGGCTAAAAGAAAAGTTCCTCCCCCTGCACTGTTTCTCTGTCTGAACCCAACTCTGAGCACACAAGACACATGAGGCAAATGAGAACACAGCTCCTGCCCAAGCAATTTAAGCAATTTACAATCTGTTTCAGCCAGCACACTGTATTCTTTCAAATGTCTTAGAAAGCTTGCAACTCTAATTCTGAATTAAAGCCACAGTTTGCATACTTTTCCAGAAGTAATTAATACATTAAATAATCTCATCTGCACTGAATCTCTAATAAAATATCAAGTGTTTGGAACATAACACTGAGCAAAAAAAGACAGACTCCAAGCAACAGTACCTGTGCACAGTGATTTCAGCAGCTCTGTGGTGGATGAAAACTAAAGAACTTCAGCCCAACACCATCAGGAAGCAGAAATTGTTTGCTTTGTAAAACTGTAGTTCAACAGGTAAACCCTGTGGAAGGGTCAAGTCTCACAACCGCTGTCACTGTCTAGTTCTGTAGTAGCATAAATGGGCCAGAGGCAGCTGCAGAATGAGAAAGGAGAAAAACATCGTAACAGCACACGGCCACTGCTCAGACTGATTACACCACTTATGGCAGGAGCTTGGCAAATCTCACCACACTAAGAGGATTGGAGTGGGATTTTTTTTGCCTGAGTCGGTTCCGTTTTACACACCCAACAAAACATACTGTCAAGTCTTTTTTGGGCCAACTCCTGGCCCAGACATCACACAGTATTTCTTTGGAGAACCAAGGGTACAAAACTACAATGCCAAAGACAGGATCTTTCCAAGCTACTTTAAAAGGTGGTGAAAATACCCTGGAACACTTCCCACACAACAGACTACACAGCTCTCTTTAAATGCAGACTGAGAACTAGTGGATTTTAGATACGGCTTTTACCTGCAGCACCTGTCTGAACCACTGTTGCAATCATTTGGGGAAAGGGCCTGTCTAAAAGAAAACTCTGCACTACTCTATAGTGTAATGCACAACTCTGGTTTTATTAATGTATTAGTTCACTTCTTTCTACAACACTTCAGAATCAGATTCACTGAACATTCTTGTAACAAAGCTACAATAAAAGTTTTATTAAACTCTCTATTAACCTCAGCTGTACAATCTCTGACTAATTCATGTTTATTCTACATATGTTAATGTAGAATAAACAAAAACCTAAAATCAAATGTAATTCTATCAGCATCCAGTGATGTTGAACTGTATGTGACTTACATCACTTCAGGTATGGAACAACAGCAGCTGCCAACAATTTCAGTCTGTAAATTTCCAGAACCACTTTCCACTAGGAAAAAGCACCACATTCCCAATAGAAGCAAGGATTTAACAGGAAATTTAGCAAGCAGCTTTGCAAATTAACCTCATTAATATTTACAGATCAACTGAATATGGCTTCACTGCAGAGCAGAAAGCTTAGCGTAACCTCCACTTGGTGTCGTGAAAACGATGGTGAACTATAAAACTACAGGTGCTGTCTGGTTTATATGCCCTCCAACAAAGAGCTACAAGAACCTGCAGAGAATAGATGCAGTTCCGGTCTACTGCTGCAAGAGATGTCTCACCATCAAAAATAGTACATGCACACTAAATGGCATCTACACAAACGCAGGCAATGCCTATATTTTTTCTTTTCTCTAGGGCTGCAGGAAATGTTCAGTAGAAATCTACCAACTACCCCAAAAAATAGGATAAAAACTCAGAACAACAGCATCAGGAATTAAAGCACTGCAACTTCAAGCTTTTAACAAGTCTTCAACACACAGGCAAAGATTTCTTTACAATACAGCCTCCAACATACAGGTGCAACATGTACTTTTAGTGCGTTTAGCATTAGAAGTACAGAGCAGGGTGATGTGCAAATAAGTATTCATAAAACATCAAACCGCTTCCCTGCCATGCTTCAGCAGGGCCATATAACCAGCTTGCAGCTATTCCTAAACAAATTGTTCCAAATAACAAAGCAATTCCAAACCTGCCAACATGCCAGGCCACCTCAGCAGTGTCAGCACCACTCTGAGCAAGGGGAGTGACAGCCACACAGCAACTCTGGCTCACAGTTAGCTCAGTGACATCTGCTCCCCCTGGTCCCACTCACATTATCTCAGTGTCCGTATGATGATAGCCAGGAAGATCCAGTAGCTTTTACTTATATATTGTCTCAACACGTTTGACATCATCATACCCACACTGGCAATTTCTTAGCAGATCAAGTAAGATTTTGATTTTATGGAACTGGTAACAGCAATGCCAGCCATCAATTTTGTATCTACACAGGCACTTCCCTGAAACTATAGATATACTAACCAACTCATTACCGATGTAGTAATGCCTTAGGATAGACTGCCCTCCGGAGGCCAGAATGAAGTCTTTTCACAGATGTAACACTCACACAGCATATGGTAACTCAGCAAAGTCTACATGCTTGTGTTACCACAAAAGAAAGTCTGCAGACGCTGTCCCTCACAATAACTCCTACTCATAGCTCCAATATTTAAAGAACAGGCAAACAAACCAACCCTCACCAACAACTTGTGCTCTGCTAGAAATTTCTACTGATGATAATCATAGAATGACAGCCTGGTTTGGGTTGGAAAGGACTCTAAAGATCATCTGGTTCCAACCCCTCTGTCATGAGCAGGGACAGCTTCCAACAGACCAGGTTGCTCGAGGCCCAATACAGTCCATGACCTTAAATATATGCCTCAGAAGTAGGAAAAGACTAACACAGTGAGTTCACTACAGCATGTTCTAAAGTACAAACACATTTCTTGTGAGACAAGCAGAAGGAAGGCTCCAATGACCTATCTAGAAGAACAGAAGCATGAGAGCAGTCCACCATCTTCCCAAACACTGGAAAAAAGCAGAGAAGAGACACAAAACAATAAACTTTCTAGGCCTACAATGTGCTCCAACTGAAGCCCAGAATATGCAAATCCCACTACTTACAAAGCTTAAACTGAATCAAACATCAACCGGAAAATGGTCTTATGTTTCATAACTTGGCAGTGACAAGGCAAGGCACATAAATGAGTAAGTACCACAACACACAGCCTTTTTGCAATGATTTCACTTCTGAAGCAGGAACACAGCTGAGTTAAAAAAAAACAATCAATAATTCTGGATGAATCAGAAAGGGGGCTGCTGTACAGGAAGACTGTGTGCTGAATTAAATGACAGCTGCAAGAGCAGCCACCCTCAAAACATGCCTTGGTGACCTCTCCGGTAACTCTGGGAGATGGTGAAAGGCCATTTAGGTACCACTGTGGAGCAGGAGAAAAGATCTGGAACAAAATGTGGACTGAGTTAAAGACCAGACCTGGGTAGCAGCTTTCTATAAGATGCTCCCAAAGGCAGATGATAAAGTTTCAATGGCTGCCTGAAAACAGCTGTAGGAAGAGGAGTACAGATTCTTTAGGAACTGCAGAAACATGGAGTAGTGGCAGTTTGTAAAATAATTCATTCTAAACAACAAGGAAGTAAGAAGATGTACTTAAGAAGAGATTACAGGAATTTTAAGCAAGATAGCAGGTAAAAAAATATCAGGTGAGAAAGAGCACGTGCTCTCACTTCTACTAGAAATGGAATCACAGGAACTCTGTATGTCTACTAAGAGAGTGGACTGAAGTTTCCCAAACTTGACTGAGAAACAATGGTAAGCCAGTCAGGCATACAGTGCTACTCAAGAGCACCCACATGCAAAAAAACCCCTTCAAACCATTTCTATGTAACTTGGCTTACATGCTAGCAGTACAAAACCTGTCTGTTTCTAATCAAGGACAGTGACGTAAGAGGCATACCAGAAACATGATGGGAGCAAGATGAATAAGCAGGATATTGATACAGAATACATAGGAAAGTCATAAATACTAAACACCAATATATTAGCTCATCGGATCAGGTATGGATTCAATTTCCAGGCCCTATAATGTAAACTCTGAAGTTAGACAATATTATTACCCACACAATTAGGATGATAGCAATACCTATGACATCCAAGGTCTGTAAGGCCAGCAGTGTAACCATCATGAACGACAGCACTTACCAGGAGGTTGGATAAATGTCATGCTGAACAGGCCAGGACTATTTTTTTAACGTACTTTTTCCCTGCAGCTGGTCAGGGCCCCCCATCTCTGGCTGAGTCAAGATGCTGTTTTCAAAGACTGGCTTCAGGGTGGTTCTATTTCTGCAAGAGCATTGACCAAGTTAGTAGACTTCCATAAAAAGGAGCATCATACAATAAGGAAATATGCTAACATGAAACCAAACAGAAGAGTCAAAAACGAAGATGCAATGCTTGATGACAACACAGATTGTACACCTTGAACTTCAGTGTGACTTTAAATACATGCACCGAACTGGTTTGGTTTTGTGGGGAAGAGGGAAGCTGACCTGGATTAAAAGCTACCAGAATTTAAAAGCCAACCTTTGTAAAAGCAGCAGTCCAGCTTTCGCAGACGAACGGAATTGGTCACTGAATGCAGAATTTATAGGCAGATCAACACGCACAGGATCAATCTGCAAATGTGCATCCACATTCAAACACTGCCCCAGGAACAGGAACCTGCCTAATAAGGCAAGCAGATGATCAAAATAAAAAGCAAAGTGCTCAGGGAAGAGAAGGCCACAGGGAAAAAAAAAAACCCAAGCTCTGAACAAAACCTGGAATCAGAGTTTGGTGTCATGCAGGAACTTGATGAAGGGTTTACCCCTCACAGCAAAACACCAGCAGAGTTACAGAGGAAGACTGACAAATGGCCAGGACTGGGGACTATCACTCCCCCAATTATAAAGGAAACTTTTGGATTAAAACTGCCTCATTATCAAATGACTGGAACATGGGAAAAGTGACAGCAAGCTTTTGGGAGTTTAGTGGGTGGAATGGTCACTAGTTTTTTCAGAAGAGATTCCAGAAGGATGCAGGAACCTACAGACTAATTGTATTTTTCTGTACTTAGCAAACTGCCAGAAACTGTTCTAAAGACATAAAAACAACTCCGTAAACATAGGAAAGTCAGAGCTGCTTTTGCAAAGGCAAGACGTGTTTGATAAACATTTCAGAGTTCTTCTGAAGACTACAAAGAGATGAGTAAGGAGATTTAATACAGCACGCTTCAAAACCTGAAAGGCATCTGACATATTCCCTTGCCAAAAACCATTAAAGATGCAGTGCTGCCAAGAAGGAGGAGCTGTCGTATCAGTAAATTATTTAAACACAGAAAAGAAAGGGTGTGAATCAGCAGTCGTTCTTTCCTAAGGACATGGACTGCCAACAGACCACCACAAGCACCTATGCTGGGGCTAGCAAAGCACAACTTATTTGTAAGGGTTTGGAGACAGCAATTTCTGAAGGCCACAGTACATTCCAGTAGCACTGAGTTACTCAAAGTAATAAGGGGATGAAGGAATTAAACAAAATAATTGCAGAACTGAGGAAATTAGTGTTATAACCAGCAGACTAAAGTCACTGTAGATAGATAAGCACAATTCACACTGGGGAAGTACAAAAAATCAGACCCAAATACATAGGTAAGGACACAGACTCCAAGCTGACCACTAATCATTCAGGACTGAGTTACTATTCTTATATAGCTTCTGAAAACATATGTGTAAAGGTTAGGAAAAGGCAAAACAATTAGGCATTATTTTTGGAAGTAATGTAAAACAAAACATAGACCATCCTATGGTTTGTTGATTTGTATTTTTTTTTTAATTAATTGAGGTTTTAATCACAAATATGAACTAAAAATGTCACTGCAAATAACATTCCCTTACCCAACAAAACAAGGGATAATAATAATTAGGGTCAAAACTCACTATGAGGAAATTATTTCTAGTTTCTTACCTTTGGCTTCCGGTCAAGACATATCACACAGGCTTTGATTACAGCATACTAAGGACAGGTACGGGGAGCAGCCAAGTTACTGACACATTACCACTCGACTAGTAAAAACAGGAGTACCAGCTGTCTTCCCCTACCTTTTTCTGAAGGCACCTCCAGTGCCTTTTGAAAAGAATCCATCTAATCTCTGACCAATTCTTTCTATTTAAGAGAAATATAATTAGCAATTATATTCATGGTGCAAAGCCAGCTTTGTGTCAGCAAATAACATCAGCAACAAACACCACCTCTCTACAAAGAGATAACAGTAAGATAAGGACTGCTGGAAGGACTACCTTAGTGGTATTTTATATTCCAAAGTACTAACACAACCAACTGTAAAATCCCCTGAATACACAATCATTCCTTATACTATTTCTCAATACATACTTTCGAGAAGCTTGAACATGCACTGTTTTCTGGCCCAAAGACAAGATTGCTCAGCTGCACAAAGGAAGAAAATCTCAGACTTTAAAAAGACACAAAGTTATCATCAATGAGATCTCTTCTTTCTGTACTTTGGTTTGTGCCAAGATGGGAAGTAATTTCAAAAGCTGAATCAACATCTGGATCATCATGCAATGAACACTGGAGCTAAGAAGTGAAGGTCCTAAACCACATTCATACTTTTCTTCAGAGATGATAAAAGCATCAATTATCAAAAATTACTTGATCTCAGTAGAAAAGCCTGAGGTCAAATCTCTGGTAATTTTTCAGGAAGAAATAGGATCATTTACAGCTGAATAACTACTCCGCTTCAAAAGCTGTTTTGAATAAAATAAATGGCTATTTTATTGACTATACATACATATTAAAAAGCATCAACACAACAGTTGAGCTGAGTGTTCAAGAAGATATACAGAAAAACACCTTGACTCCACACTTTGGAAATGATACGTGTTTTCTAAACATCTACTGAAGCACTGAGAATTCTTTTGTGCAGCAAGGCCTGCAGCTGTATTGCTCACACCAGCGCATGTGCAGATCAAACTCAGAATATTACAGAAATCAGCAACTCTATTAAACAAGCAACAGTCCTTTAACATATACACACACACAAGTGCTACTGGGCTGAGTGCTGTACATACATTCAAGAAAGGAACTGAGCAGGTTTTGTCTTTATAAAAGCATATTGCATATAATTAAATATCCTAAAGGCAATTCAGGTATGCTTAAGAACCAGAAGCTCACGGCTTTGTAGTGTTAGCTACAAACAAACAAAAACCCAAAGGAAACTTTGCAGGGACTAGCTGGAAAGAATAAAAAATCATGCCATTTGCAATTTTTGCTCTACATGAAAAACTCGATGCAATCACATGTGCCAACCAATAAACATGCCTCCACACTTTATTAACTTTAGTGCAACATGATAATTTGAATAAAATCTCCACTTTACCCCAAATTCAGAACATGACTTCATGAAAATATAGTGATTTAAAAAAGTATCAGCACGTTACTTAAAACCATCACCATAGCAAAACCAGATCTTTTTCAAATCATCACATACACAATTGCCTTGTGAAATCACAGCCCTGTTCTCATAGAACTTTCTTTCCAGGCTCCCTCCTTTTACCGCACACACAGACTTCATAATACCAAATGAACTCTTTCAGGTAGCTGAATATATACGCTGGACTTTAACACTGCTGAATTTCTCCTCCATCTAAGTAATGTCAAGTCAATTACATACATCAATGTTCAACTAATTTTCACCCCTCTCCCTTTAATCAGCATATATTCATATATTACCAAAGTCAATACTTATTGAAGATAAAGTTTAAGTCATAAGTTGCAAGCCCCCATCTACAACTAGAATACTCCCTGTAACATAAGGAGTCTCTAGAAGAAAGACAACAGCTTGTGCAACTTCACGAGGCTCTCCAAATCTTCCAAGGAGAATTGATTGCTTCAACTGATCTTCTTCCAAATGAGCAGTCATCTCTGTGTGAATAAAGCCTACGAGAGGAGAGATATTTGAAGAGTTACCTAACCTTCAACTAAAATTCTTTAGTGGATTTTCCCCAGAATGCTCCAAAGTGAAACCTACTACAAGGATTCAGCACCAGCTACCATTTTTCAGAGTCAATCCACATCATTTTACGGCTAAGACCAATTTTTTACCTAACTAGCTATTAAAATGCCTTCTGGCTTTGCGAGCACTGGTGTAATAATCAAACAATATAGATCTATAAAAGTCTTTCTGGGTTTGGGTTTTTGTTTTGTTTAAAAATGGGTAACTAAAATTGGGTCCCAAGCCCATATTTATCTTCACTTTTTTTCTTCACTTTTCTGAAAGACAAAATACACTCAATTTCACCAAAACATTCACAACAAATACAAAAGTATGGGATCTCTGGGAAAAAAACAAAAAAAGCCCTACAGCTTGCAAGTGTTTCTGTTACATCGTAGCACTTACAACAGCATTTGCATAATTTCTATTATAGCACTCATTTGAAGAATATTTCTTGCCATTTTTAAAGGTCATTTCTGTCCTTTAAATTTTCAGTTACCTGAGATTCAGTTTTCCGCCTGCTGCACTTCTCCTCATGTAAGCTGCAGCTGCACAAAGAGCTGATTTTACCTGCTTTCTAACTGCCACCAAGAAGGTAAAGTCTCCATTTTGCTTTCCACTGCACAACTCTATCCCTACATGATGGCTCTGGACCCTTCAGTGAGCTGCTCAACTCACTAAACAATGAAGAGTACTTTCCCTGCCTAGTACACAAGCTGACCTGGTTGATGTAGCGGTCTGAAAGGCATCAGAGGTAGTACAAGGCAAGCAGCAGAAGACATGCTGTGAGTGGAAAAAGTCAGGAAAGACAAAAAAGATTTTTCCTTATGGGTGGCAGTTTGCTTTGACTAGATCATCTTGTGAAATCACAGCCTTGTCCTCACAGAACTTTCTTTACAGGCTCTCTCCTTTCACTACAGAGAGACAGGGATGCTTTCATGCCAGCTTCTCGTGGTCTTTCATGTTTCTCTAATAACATATAAGCATTCTCTAGCAGGAGATGAAGGCAGCTGTCTATAGTTAGTTCTAATCCTTCCATTGGCAAGGATGGCAGGTTTTGAAGGAGGAACAAAGGAAAAAGAAAAGACACTTATTGTGTAATAATGGATAGAGGAACAGGCAGACACTCTTCCAAATTTCTCAGTGTTTCCTTAAAAAGACTGAAGGTTTTGTAAAAGAACGTATTATACTTTAAACATTTATTTACAAAAGCTTATAAAAATAATAGCAATTTGTCTCAAGTTACTTTCAGAGTACAGCAAATATCCAGCAGTCTTGATGTAAGGAAACAGTCAAGAATGCAGGAATCCCCCAAAACTTACCTGGAGCAACCACATTGACTCGAATTTGCTTTTTTGCTACTTCTTTAGCAAGGGATCGTGAAAATCCAACTAATCCTGCTTTGGTAGCACTATATACACTTTGACCAGAGTTGCCTTTCAGTCCTACAACACTGCCTAGAAATAAACATCAAAGAGAAGATTAAATGACTAATTTGAAATCTCATACTAGTTTCATCATTTTAGTTTTATATTTGGAATGGAAAATGAGATTACAAGAAAAGGAATTAAAAGCATATTACTAATGTACTTTATAGCCTACTGCTGGGATAAGCAAATCCCTCAATTATCTGTGATTTTTGTGGAATCTGTATCGCTTATGCTGACAAACAGGCACCAGGACAGGAAGATGAAACGCTTGCCTAAAAAATATCCTTGCACAGGAGGAAAAAAAAAGCCAGAAAGAAGCCAACTGTACCTATTTGACTCTCAGCTACTGACTAGCAGCTGGTAGATTTAGCAACCAAAGAGCTGATACAGAATAGTAACATTTTTTTTCATTCAATAAAATGTAATGTCTGATGCATTTATTACAGAAAGAAATGCTAAATGCAGAACGTCTAATTACAAAGAAAATAAGTCAATAGTAACAAGTGGCATTTCGACATATTACACCTGCTAAGCCTTCCTAGAAAACTAGTTCATAGAATTCCACTGGGTTAGACAAGGAACTTACCTACATTGACAATAGCACCTCCCTGTTGTTGAATCATGCTTTTCACAGCAGCTTTGCAGGTCAACATTGTCCCCAAAAGGTTAGTGTGAATCTGGGCTACCATATCTTCAGTCTTGGTTCTCAGTAACAAACCATCCCTGACAGACAAAATAAACCCAGAAAGAACTCACTGTGCAACCCAATGATCACATTTACTTATAATAAAATATGACTGATGAATAGAGTGTCAGTGGGGATTTATCTGGTTCTATACATTCTAGCACTCAAAATTGTGACACTGCAAGAAAAAAAGCTAGCTCTGCTTCTGGTAACAAAGCCTCCTTTGCAGAGAGGTATCAGACATTGTTTTGGATTATTTCAGGAGTAAGAAGGGGAAGAAAGAAGAATCGAGGGGGAACTCAAACTCAGAATGCAGGAACTACAGTGAAACTTGTATTTTAGATGTCATTACTGTCATCAGGAACAAAACCTCAGTGAGCACTTCATGCTGTTTTCAGATGTACTCATTAACAACACAGTAAGTACAAAGGCCCTTAGCACTTTACAATAAGACGCTGTCATCTACAGTTACATATAATCTTGTAATGAGTAACTAACCTGTTGATCCCAGCTGCATTAACCAAGTAGTTAATAGGACCTAAATTCCTCTGCATCTCCTCGAAAGCATTTTGGACTTCTTGTTCACTGGATACATCACACTTAATTGCCAGATGCCCTGCTATATTGAAATAAAGGCACATCATAATAATAATATAAGATGGCATGTTGCTCCTAAACCTCCTTCAGAATTTATCAACTCAATTGCAAAAACAGATGTTGAACTAGTTATAACTTGAGGAACCTATTTAATCTCCAGAGAATTAAATAAGGACAATTTTTAAGTATTGATTATCTATGTGACAATTTCTACTTTTAAACTTTTGGCCTTTTGAAATCAGGTGGTCAGCATGAGCAGACTGGTCTCAGTTCTGGCTGGTCAGAAGCCAAGTATGACTCAATTCATACCACCTCCCTGTTGTGGCCTTGAACTGATTCCTTTCATCTTACAATTTGAATCTTGCAGACAGAACAGGCAACATACTTCATTTTCACTATGCACATTGTGAAAACAAAATTGTACAGCTTTTCTTCCAAATTCCTCAGCCTTTATTTTCCTTTTCATCTCTGTCATGGGTTCAGCAGTAGCAGTCATTTTTCTCCTTCTCAGTAGCTGGTGCAGTGCTGTGCTTTTGACTTTCAGCCTGGGAAC
>JAOEHY010042409.1:0-21425 GCA_025447955.1 Psilopsiagon aurifrons
GTGCTGTGGTATGGAATACCTCTTTGGTCAGTTTGGGTCAGATGTCCTGTCTCTGCTTCCTCCCGGCTTCCCCTCCTTCCTGGCAGAGCTTGAGGCTCCAAAAGCCCTTGGCCAGACCAAACATCACTAAGCCATAACTAAAAACATTGGTGTTATCAGTGCTCTTCTCAGGCCAAAAGTCAAAAACACAGTGCTGCACCAGCTACCAAGAAGGGGAAAAATTGCTGCTGCTGAACCCATGACACTAACCAAGAAAATCAACCAAGACCATGCAGTGGTGCTAGTAAGATCTATAAGACATCAGCTTAAGGACAATGTAATTTAGTAGCTGGCAGCTGAAAGTGAAGTTCACAAATCTCAAAGCAGAAATGAGGATTTGAGGTTTTCAAGTGTGGTTAATTACCCATTAAAACAAATCAGCAGAGGACTGGGAATCCTCCATCCTCCAACTGGCTTTTAGTTCTGATCTCTTTACATTGCAAAAATATCCAGGAACTTTCTTCTTTATGAGTGAGTCTCTGAATACTTTCTTACAGTGGTTAGCTAACCACTGTACACAAGTTACTCACAGTAACTTGTGGCTCTTCTTAAGAAGTATGAGCAGATTCAAGGTCATGCTCAGATTTCTGTGTGTTTACCCAGACTGCAGTAAATTCCCAAATGTATCTGCTTCCCTCAACACCAGCCCCAGGCTCTTTTCCATTTCCTAAGACCACCTACAAAATCACCTACACTATCCTCAGACCACTGTGAACACCCACTTATTTGGCAAAATGTCAAAACCATTATCTACGACAGTTATTTCTTGCCTCTATCAGACCTGCCTCATTCCACCGTGCACTTGTCCCTGCTGAGCAGATGTACAGTCTTGCTGGTGAGTTCTTTCCCTCCTCCTCTCCACTTTTGCCCTTTCTGTCTCATCAAGTTCTCTGTGGCTTTTTTACTTTCAGAAGCTCTACCTCCAGAGAGTCTGTGTTATGTCTTTGAGAACTACAGGAGGAGATGTCCCTTCACTTCCAGTAAAAGGTCTTGTTACAAGACAGAGGAACTGTAGACACAGACAATCCTTTAATTTGATGGAAATATGAATAATTCTCTAAGGTTTAATCTTCAATCTTTTTCATTCTCTTGAAATGTCTACCAGCGTTTGGCCAAAGCTAAACAAGGATGTGAATACAGCATTAGTGCATGAGAAGGCGTGTTCTGTTAAATTCTGTATTATGCCTGCAAGATGCCTCTTTTTTAGAAAAAAAGGTAATGTGTATTGAATCTGGGGTTACAAAAAAATAAAAAAGGACAATATTGTGCTTTGTAACTGATTTTACTTAATTTTTAGGTTTTTTGATAGTAATTGGTTACAGAATTATGTTGGGCATTCTGTATCCCAATACCATAAGACTTTCCTATAGCCGTACTTTACAACAATTTTACTTTTGATATACAGTGTCAGCATGATATACAGCTTACAAATATTCATCTTGCTACACCACACAGAGCCTATGATACACCTCATGAGGTGGAAATTTATGGAGCTGGGCATGAGTAGAAGCTAAATAAGTCTCAGGCTCATGCTGGACTGTGAGCTGCACAGAGGTTTACATATTGGGCCTATACTTTAGAGGGCAGGGATTAAGTTTAAAGCTGCAAGTAACCTAAACATTTAAGGATGTGATCAAATGCAGTATACAGAGCAATATACTGGGTATAAAAGGCCCCATACCTGGAAGGTCTTGTAACCACAGTACAGATGGGCACTAGGCTGATTCCTGCGCTACTTAATAGAACTGCTCTCTTTTTCAGCTTGGAGCTCTCACGTGCTGCTCTTATTTCCAACAGCAGGGAACACCACCACCAGGCTGTAAATCTGCAACCAGGAGTAAGAATGGCTCAAGGCTTTTCTGGACAGAAGTCCTACCCTCTGACCTCACCTTGCCTTCTGCACCAAGAGAAGATGAAAGCGCCTCCCTGAACTGGGTTAATGTCAGACACCTTCTCTTCAGAGGTGGCCTTTCCTGAGCTACTGCACAGGGTAGTATCACTGCTATCATTCAGGTGTACACACATCATGCTTATGTCTGATATTAGTTATGCAGAAGACACCTGGTGTTTAAAGATACTATTATACATGAAGCAGATTCCATATGAAGAGTTATCTTCCTCATCAAGCCTCTGCAAGAGCACAGCCTGAAGAGGAGCTCCCCAAGCCCCCCATTGCAAGTTGGCTAGATTCCTTGGCATGGTAGACCTCAGTAATTATCACTTTACCAGCAAGGCTGCAGGAAAGCAGAGGTTATGCTTGGGGCTGAAAACAGAGCAAAAGAAAATACATAAGAAAGTCATTTGGAGACACTGTGTCATCCAGTGCCATGCAGGATGCTCTCAGTGACCAGAGACTTGCACAAGGCAGGCAGAATAGCCTCAGGACCTACAGAAGATGTGGGCATGTTGAGTAAGAGCTGGAGGCTAGGTCGGATAGCCTAAGGCATTCCAGCTGGTCCTCAAAAACTATTTTGGGTAACTGATTCAAGCTCTGAGGAGAAAAGATTTATTTCCAAACACTAAAAGGAATTCTAGCCATTGCATAAACATGCAAACAAATAAATGGATAGATAATTTATTCCTTATTTGCTTATCACCTCATCTGTTTACTTATTTACTGTACATACTGTGTATACTATGTGTCTAAGACTTGACTAAGAAAAAAATACAACAGTGGCTAGCAGGAAGAATCAATGTTCGCAAGCTTAAGAATGGCTTATTTACAAGCATATAACAAAACCTGAGGTAGGGAAAGCGCTCTTTGCAGGGATCTGGAAAGGGCCAGGACATGCTTGTCCAAGAGTTTGATTTGAAAGGCAAAGGATGACTTGGCTGCATAAATTCCCCATGGATGGGAGTTTCTGTTGAAATAATTGATGAAAATAAAGAGAAACATAAGCACAGGGCACCTGGAATACTCCTGGCAGGTGCTCTTCAATTGAAGGCAGATAATAGAAAGTTCGTTCTAGTTGGATGGATTTCTTTTTTCTTTTTAATTTTAACTGCCACCATTTGCATCTGGAGAGACTGAAATGACAAGTTACAGCTCCTCTCCTCCTAAAGTCTTGCTAGAGAAGAGGGACACCGCTTCCAAACTTCAGATTAAGATATTATGGCAGGAACTCAATCTGCAACAGCTAACACCAGTGGGGATGGAGAAGAGACTCTGAGAGGGGAGACCCAAGTCTCTCTGCCAGTTGTTCATGTTTCAGTACATCAGTATTGTGTGATCATTTTGTGAGCCAGCAGTTTAGTTTCTAGTGTAAAAGGAAGCCATCCTTTACTATGAAGATCTCTGAAGTTTTGAATTTGCATGCTACAAAAAGCTATATTTCTGACTCTACTTGCTACAAGTCTGCTAACTGGCTTTACCAAAAGTTTGTAGAAGGAAACACTGATAAATGAGACGAGGCAGCAGTCAATGAAAGCAGTAAATGGGTGGGCTCAGGAGGACTGACTCTTGAGAACCAATTAATGTGTGGACATGCCATATGGGCTGGTGGCGCGCAGCATAGTTCACTACCTGCTGCCACTATTGGCACTGCACCAAGAAGGATCAGAGCATCTGTCAGTCCCCAGGATGTGTAACAGCAAACTGCAGTGTAGAGAGTTTCAAAACAAGTCTTGAACATCAAAACTCTTTGGTAAATCCCTAGGAGAAAAAGGCTAGAAACAGTGTAGAAATAACTGTATTAAGAACAAAATGTGGAATTGTTTCCTATGCAAAATAAAGCCCTACAAGCCTGCCCCTTTCCCTGTTTCTCCTCTTTGACTGCAGGCTCATCTCTTCTTTCTGAATTTTTTTTTTTATTATTTCAATTGACATCAAAATCACATTTTCTCTGTGAATATCTTAAAGCTTCAGATTTTCAGCTTCAGGCTCACCATTCTCTCTCATCCTCCTCAATTCATTTTAATAAGGTCAAGGTGCTTTCCTGAGAAGTGCATTTGTTAGGAAAACATATAATATGAACAAGTTATACCCAACCTAATTGCTTGCCATTAGCCTCTGAAGGTTTATCTTTTGAACAGCAAACTTTCTCTGGCATTGCTAGTTATTTAGCCAAAGTGCAGGGATAGGGATCTCTATTCTGCTTCCCTTTGCCAGCTGAAAGACATGCAGCCTAGTTACAAGAGACTGGCAGGAGCTGACACCATCATTCTTAAAAGGGGAAAATTGATTATTTAATCTGCCAGTGAAACACACAGAAGCAGCAGGCTAACCAGGGCTAAGGTGTGATCTTGTCCTCAGCAAAAATCATTGGTTGGGTTCAGTAGATGGGTTTTTGTAGGGTGGGAAAAAGTGTGGAATCAAGAGTCAGTGTCGGTGTCGAAAGTTAGAATTTCAGTGCCTGTCTTAATCATCGTAATCTACATTTCACTATAGAAAGTTTCACTTGAAGACAGCTGTACTGCACAAAGGCAAACAACGCAGAACACGGTGAATATATTAGAAAAAATAAGCAAAATTTCCATGTGTGCTCTGCTTTCTCCAAGGCTTCATCATTCTGACCTTACTTGCAGAAGTATTAGACCTATCAGCAGCATATGAATACAAACAATGAACAAAAATCTACCTGGCATTGACTCTGAGTCAGTGACCAGGAACAGCTGAAGGCTGTGCTTCTATCTGATTTGGAAATGAAGGAAGTGCTTCTAGCAGTTTATTCTGCAGACCCTGCATTAACCTTTCTCAGGGTCAGATCTAAACCACTGCATCTTCCTAAATTGTTATAAAATATTCTGTCATCTACAATAAATCTTTGATTGGGTTATCAATAAAGAGAAACAGCTATCTACTTGGATTGAAGAGATAAACTCTCTGTAATATTTGCTTCAGAGAATGAATAAAAGAAAATACAGCTTTCAGTGGATATGTTTGTGTCTGTCTTATGCATCAGCAGGCTTGATCATAGTGGAACTTTAATGAGGTATTTGTACAGAGCAGTTGAAGTTGTCTAATTGCAGACTTTTCTAGGAGCATCTCCCCAGTGGGACCTGGCCTATTTTCAGAACAGTGTGGCTGGAAAGAAAGGATTAGTTTACATGTCTCTGTTACTGAAAGGTAACATGACTGAAGCCAGTAGACAGTGCTCCTTTGTACTTGCTGAGAAAATTCTCTTCAATCAGACATTAAGCTCAAGTTAATGCTTTAATTGTCAAACATTCAGAAGCTGTTTGATTGAAGTTCAGCAATAAGAAGAGATGCAGCTGACAGAAGTTTGAGGGCTTATTGAAATTTAGGAAAAAAAAATACTTCTGTTATTCTCAGGCAAGAAAACCAGTAAGTTTTATCTGAGCAGATTATGCCATTCCATGTCTTCAAAAATGAAGAGGACAGGGTGAAGACGCCATGGAGATGCAACTTTCTTTCCTATACACAAAATGTGACCATTTTATAATCCACTAATTTTACTGGGAGTACTACCGTTAGGTCAAATTATTGGGTAAAATAAATCACAAGAGAAGCTCCTGAAGACAGAAATGAGCATGGAGTTGTGTAGTTGGACTCTGAATTGTGTGTAGAAGAGGTGACTCTTCCTAAAAGATCATTCAGAATGAGCACTTTGTGTGCAATGGTTTACTTCTTCAACCAAAATGTTGGCCTTACTCTGGTAATTCTAGGAACCCCTTTCGGGAAGAAGTAGAGGTGAGGTCTTATTGCTTGGTTTGCACTAAGGTCTGTGCTTTTTTATCCAAGAGGGACATCATCATTTTTTCCCTTGTTTCCAAGGAAAGTTGCTGCAACCAGACTCCATAAAGGACTATATTCTATGCATGGCTGATCAGGCTCCTCTGGGAACAAATGAAGAAAATTACAGTGTTGCAGTGCTCTGTTGAGCAAAAATACTGGCTTAGAATAAGGTTGGGGAAGCCTCACAGCTGTATTAACTTGAAAAAATCCATCCAGACAAATCAAGCTTGCTTCTTAGGAAGTGTGATTTTAGTGTAAAGAAGTACTGCCAGAAGTGGCTGGAGCCTGTCAAGCATGTAAGCTTGCTCAGCAGCTCATCAGGCATTTCTGTGTGCCCCAACGCTGAGCTATGACATCTGAAGGACACAGGCTCAGCTAGGGCTGTCTGTGCACACACAGAGGAAGAATTCTGGGTTTCTGGAGAGCATTAAATCCAGACAGGATAGGCAGCAGATGAGTCAGATACTCTGGATATCATAGCTTCAGTTCTGCTTAAACCATTCTTTAAATGTTTAGGTCCTGTATAGGATTTAACATGGGATCTTGAAATATTAAGTCCATATGTTTGATGGAGCTGAATACTTTCCCCTCAATAAAGATGGTCAAAAGAAGCTGCAATATTTCTGCTGGAAAGTGTCAAGAAAATCTGCTTGCCTGCATATTTCTTAAAAACAGATTCTTCAGTTATTGCAAATAAATATATATCTAAATTAAAACCTTCCACTAACAGAAATGGGAGCTAAATTACTGTTCATGGATTTTGAACATCTGACACTTTGCAATCAGTTCTGATGTTTATAATCTACAAACATGATACTGCAACTTTTGTTTTTGCCAGGAGATATGCGTTCAAATCTTCACAGGCATATATGAATTGAAGAGTGAGCAGAGCAGCTCAGCAGAAGGACCTGGAACCATCCAGAAATTAACTATGGCAATTACCAGACATGTTCAGCTATTTTTGAAGCTCTATGGGAATATATGATAACAGCCATTTAACCTGACACATCACTCTGGCTTTTCCTGCCACTACAGGCAGCCAAAGCACAGTGGAAAGTTTATAAATATCGAAGTTAAAAATATCTCTAGCTTAAGGGTTTGATCAATGCAAGGCTGAGATTTGTGCCTAGTCTGAGGGTTGAGATGCAACACTACGCCACACTCAAGAAATACAAGTGCTTATTTGTGTTTCACCTACTAGGGCATCCTTCTATAAGTGTACTTTCAGCCTTCAGAAACTAAGGGAGCTTCCCATGTTTGGAAAACATATTCCATGTTTTCCAGCTGCATAAGCTTCTCCAAAGATACCCCAGCATCAGTCACAGGTTATAGCATGGCTCTAGAACTACAGATGGATTAATGAGAGATTAATTAAAAAAGGTGGCAACTGTATATCTAGAAGAATATATGCATACTTCATTTCATTTGGTATTAGATTTCTCTATAAAGCAATTCATAAGAACTTTCTTTTAAGTTAGGATATGGAAACCAGCAAGAGAGTGTGCAAATCTACACTCTTGCAAGTCCTCCTGCCCTGTGAAGTTCCTCTTCCAGACTGAGTCCCTGTCCATGAGGGAGTAGCATTTTCTGAAAGTTATTATCGGGTCTTTATGCAAACGTTTAGCTGTCAGATATTCCCACATGTAACAAGTTACAAAATGTTCATCTATACCAACAGGATTTGAAGAAGCTGAGTTACTAGTACTCAAACTACTAGAAGCTTGAACTGCTGTTTATGGATCCTATCTTCCATATACTGCAACATCAAGATGTGTGTGCCAGTACCTGTGGGGGAGATATGTGTTGAAGAACTTGTAGTAAAATCTTCTTTTTGTCCCAGCCCTTGTCCCAGCCTTCAATGTCTTTGGCCAATCACTGCCAAAGTGAATTAATGTCCCATCAAAGGCTATTCCACAGAAGTATGGCAGAAGTGTGTTTTCATTATTTCTGCAGCATTACCAAAGTGCACCTTCAACAGAAAAGACTGCAAGACTTGAAAGAAATGAATAAGGAGATATCTTTCTCAGAAATACAAGATACAACATTGGAACAACATTATTATCAAATACTCTAAGTGTGCCAGAGTAGGTTTATATGACCACTGCACTTCGCTTTCTCTTTCTGAAGGCAACATACCCATATATAATAGGAAAGTCTGCTCAGAATACTTATAAATCACAAGTCCTTCTGCCTAGTAAAGGGCGGTATCTTCAAATCACTACATTCTTGAAACAGTAATTTCAGAAAAAAACCTCTTCATAAATTTGAACTCATAAATGTTCTCGGTGGGATTGAGTGAGGTTGATTGAAAAAACAAATTTCAGGCTATGTCCCAATGGGCTTCAAAGTCTTCACTGCCTTTTGGTCTACTCAAGGAAGACAGCTAAGGCTGTAGGTATCTAAATCCGAGTGCCTAAATACAGGTATCATGGTGTCTATGTTTGCACTGTAATCAATATTGACTCCAGCTGATGAGTCCAGCTAGGTACTTGGCTCACCACAAGATACATTTGTCTCAGCAAGATCGTTGCAGCTTCAAAATATCCCAGTTCTGCTCTCCCTTTTGCTAGTTTCAGGTCAAAGCAACTTATTTAACTCTGCGGAATTAACTTTCAGTGCTGCCATTTTGAATTACCAGAACACCAGTTAAACCGCTTTATACTGGAAACCTTATTATAATCTTATAATTACAACTATTAACAATCTACAAATTCTCATCAGTATCATTCATCCAAAACCATGTGGACTGGTGTAATGGTAAAAGGGCATAATTCCTAGTATTTGCATAGATTGTACAGCAATGGTAATAAATCCTAAGCACCAATTCCTTTAAAAAATTCTCTCCACACTGAACAGAAAATTATGTTAATGATAATGAAATCAGAAACCTTGGAGTCAACTACAATGTTTCAATCAGGTTGCAGAACCATATAGCATTAAATCATCAGCACATTTTTTCTGATCCACTGAATAAAAGCTGATATCTGCCTAATTATTAAACTGACAGACATGTTTTCATAAACAGCAGAATATCTTTTCAAAGGCCAGTAGCTCATGTGGAAAGAATAGTAATACTCTTCTTTTTGTAGCCAGAAGCTGTTTAGGTAAAGAAAGAAATTCCCTATGTACTGGCTTTCAACATTCCTCTGAGGAGATCTAGAAACATCCATCTCTTCTTGACAAGTGATAGTAGGCTGTAAAAAGAAAAATAATCAGTAAGCACATTTTCATTGACAGAAAGTAGGAAAACACTCTCTGCTATTGATAGAGAACCACTTCTAACACAGCCTTCATTTGAAAAGTCTCACTCTGCAGCAGGACTTTTCACTGCGAGTTGCAGTAGTTGCAGTGTCCCAGGCATTTGTTTTCAGCTCATATGAAGTACTAAGTGATCTCTGACACAACCAGGAACAGCATATGCACTAGTTTAATATGAAATATTTTAATTGTTCCCAGAAATGGAGTAGGAAAACAATGCCACAGACTTATGGAATACAGTCTTTACATTGAACAGGAGGACATTTATACTCTGATAAAATAAGAGCTGTTTGGCAGATTACCAAATCAGGAAGAGCAGTTGGGCTCACATCTCTTACTACATTGCCACGTCCTGTGTATATTCATATCCAGCTCCCCCTGTAGCCAGTATGTCCTCTAGCACTCATTACATCTTGAAACATGTTTGGCACTTGTCTGTTCACTCAGTCAATCCCAGCAGGAGAAATATTTGCAGTAGAATGTCTTCTGTAATAATCCAGCTGGTGTTTGGAGTCAGCAGACCACTTTTTCCCTTTGCTGCAGAGTTCAGTTGTGTGTGGGTGAAATTCATCTCACCCAAATATAGTCCACAGAAAGAAATAAGCACTGTGGGGTAAGATTTGTCTGCACTATTTTAGGCATTGACCTCGGGATGAGAAGATCTCTGCCATCAAGGACCTATTTCTCTTCACTGACAGTATAGTGAGCCTGTGATGACTCACTCAGATGTAGGAGTCTGCATCTGGTCTGATGAATCCTGCCTGGAGTCTCTTGAAGATATGGGCAAGACCTTGAACTGGAGGCAAAACTCTTACAAAAAGCAAACGTAAAAAGCAAATGTGTATAGCAGGCTACACTGCCGAGGAGATAAACTACGTCAGTACTGAGGCACGCACTTACCTATGATTGGTGGGTTCTGAACCACCCCTGATACAGAATGTTCTGTGATTCAGAAATACCTGAACTTGTCCCTGCTACATTTAATTTAGTTCTAGTGCGCACCTCTGCACAAGTTGGTGTTACACATTGCTAAGTGGAAAGCTTGATGCTTCAGTGGTTAACAAGGGCTTGTTCAAATTTGATAGCTTCTAACAAAGATGAAATTCATTAATTTAAAAGGCAACAGCTATTCCTAAACTAGAGCTTATGTAGCAAAGAGGTAGATGGGAGAGTACATAATTGAACCTCAGCAACACAGTAGACAGACGCTTTACCTGACTGGTAAATTTGTCTGACTGGGACATCTTTCAGCATCTCATTTGGAATGACCTATATCAGTGTTTCCATAGAAATCTTCTTTTGTATATTGGAGAACAAACAACTGCACATTTCAAACTATTTGTCAAAATATCTTAAAACACATTCATTCACCTATTCCAATACAGTTTTTTGATTTTTGGGGTTTTTTTTTGTTTGTTTTGTGGAGGTTTTTGTTCAGTTTTACTTTTGGTTTTGTTTTGTTTGGGATTTTTGTTGGGGTTTTGGCAATTTTTTTTAATAAAAATCATTCGGATTCCATTTTATATCACTACAAAAATGTCTTTTATGTCAGACAATTTTTCCCAAATGCTTTTATGTAGGCTGCGACATTCTCAGCACTCATCAAGGCTGCCACTAGCGCCAGCAACTGGAGCTGACTATAGACAAGCCATTCAAAGGTAAGTTTCTTCCACAGATAAATAAAAAGTATCTCAACAATGCAGCAATAGATTTGAGACTCAGGAGAATCTTGCCAGGAAAAGGCTTCAGAGTTAATACCCAAATCAAAACGAACATGAAGAGCTTAGTATTTCTGAGGGAAAAAAACACATGAGCTGCCCATTGTTTATTGAATAGGGACCTTCAATGGTAACATATACAATCTATATCTCAACTGCATGGATGTGAGAAAACAAGGAACAGTTCACATAGATCAGGAATCATATTCTATAAAATCTCACTTCTGAAAACAGGTGAATTTCTTAAAGAAAAATGTTAGAAATCCTTGTGCAGATACTGTGAGCACCTCCACCTTATTCCAAGGGATGAAGCTACTATGCTTCAGAAGGAGAAGCCGCAATCATAAAGCTAGATTCCTCTTCCTCCAAAACTTCATTATAAGCTGAATGAAACCTGAGGCATGGCATGAGATATAAAGCTGAAATCTGAAATTGAACACTGAAATGCAATAAAAGTTAGATTAAGTAGTTAGCTGAATAGCTTAAGTGTTTGCATCACTGTACTCCCACACATGTGCACCAGTTGATGCTCTAGTACTATTAGGCAAAAAAAGCTATTTTACTTCCTTTTGTTTTAATCATACCTCTTTCTTCTCTAACTGTACAATGTGAGCAGCCCTCTTCAAAATCAGTTGGTGTTGCTCCTGTTTTGTAGCTGAAGAATTGGACCTAATTTTTTAAGGGTCTTTTTAAAGGCTTCTTCAACTGCAGAAATTGGCCCACTTTCCTCATAGTGGAGATATCTGACACAGCCAATATTTTCTTTGCCACAGCCACAATAGAGTTCATAAGAATTTTTGTGCAAAGAATCAATCTTAATTGCTATAATTAGATGCTTGATGAGAGGATTGCACTTCAGCTTAGTTCATGAACATTTAATGTTATTAGTTACTTTTTCAAATTGGACTACAGTCTCAGAAATAATGGGGATAACCCGCAACCAACTGATATGATTTGCAGAGTTTTAAGCAAAATATTGGACTTTGTTATCATGCACATTTGCATTGAGAGTACATTGTACAAGCATGGTTGTGATTCTGCATTCAGATGTGGTTACTCAGATATGGGTATATGTAATTGAGCTTTCTTAGACACTAATAAAATATTGGGTTTTAGTGGTTCACAGAACTTCCTTTGAATCTTGCACTAACATTTAAAATTGGAGTATCTAAGGTCTTGTAGTTGGAAAATTGTCACTTTTGACAGCAAAGAAGTGAGTAAAAGGGAAAAAACAGCTGTGCAATATAGAATACATGAGTTTTTACTCATTTAAATCCATGCAGTATTTTCTGCACGTATTCACATCTGAAGTGTCACACAGGCTACTTTAAAACCACTCACACTGCTGACTCTGTGGTGTGTTTCCCAATAGAAGTCTTCTCTGTTAGTCTTTCATATATATGACCATTTGAAAATGACATTTTCTGTGATTTTCCTTCCCTTTATGCCATTTACTGGCAGTTGAGAGGTTCCCAATTCCTTTCTGCTTTAGATAAAAAGAAAAGCCAAGAGAAGGGCAAAGGAAGAAAGAAGTAAGAAGGAAAAATAAGAAAGAAGAAACAAACAAAAAAAAAGTAGTTTTCTGAATAATTATTAAGTTCTGAATGTAACTTCATTTTCATCTTTTACATGGAAAAAGCAGAATTTTATACATGACTAGATGGCATTCGAATGCATGGAGTTGGATACTGATGTCACAATATTTTCCCTTACAAAACTGAATTGAATGAATTCAGCACAATGCAATATTACAACATCAGTATTGCAACATCCATTTTCAGTCATCTTCTGTATTTTTGCTTTGCTGGAAAGAGAAAACAATTCGGTAGAGCTGAATCCAAATGCATGAAGATAAATATATTTTTTGCATTTGCTTTACCAATGTACAGGTAAATTACTTTGAATGCTCATGTAACAGAAAGTGATTTGTTTAAATGGGAAAGCTTTTGTGTTTTCCTGTGGGCATGGCAATGCACCTCTGAACACATGACTCTGCTGAAGTAACAGATATTTGACACAGCCCAACAAATAGCTGTCTACAGCTTCAACATCCACAACCCTGTCAGCAAAGCTCTGTTCCAAGGCAACTGCCTTGTCAAGAAACAGCATTAATTAGTCCACTGTAATGCAATTCTAAGGCAGCTTTACTACTTTCAGGACTTGAATTACTATATTTGTGTGCTAGTTCACTTGAAACTCACTTGGACATCACATTGATTGTTGTAGACATATTATTTGAGTTTTAGAAACCACAAACAAATGAATAACAGCATTTGCCCGAACACTTAAAACACCTAAATGCCCTAAATTTCAACTCTGAAACTTTTGTCTGTTTCCCATGGTAGCTGGCACAGCTTCCATGCCAGCTGCAATGTTTACTAGCTCCTATGCGTATGTCCATCAGCCTCCCCCAGGTCAAAGTGATGCCATTCCAGAAGACATCGAGAGCAGTTAAAATTGAGTGCCAGCCTTCTTTCCCAGGCAAAAATCAATGTGAGTGATAATAAATTTCATTAATAAAGTTAACGTCCAGAGACATCATTCAAAATCACATCATTGGAAATTATATTGATATTTCTTTCTGAAAGAGATAAATCTGAGGAAGAGCTTCCAATGCCTACTCTTTAACATGCTTGTCCGCCATATTCAGGAGATTAATATAAATAAAATTTGTTATTATATTGTCTGTGTCAATAGGTGATAGGCCTGGAAATAGCTCTTGTCCTATGAAAGACAGGAGCAGGGCTTTTTTTGTTTAAGTAATACTTGGACAAGTGCCTCAACACTTTAGATTTAAACAGATTAAGAGCTAGCAGTGCAATAAAAACAAATCTAGATAAAGATTGGCGTATATTTCTAGTTTTAAAGCTACCCCAGTAAAAAGTCACTTGAGTTTTATGGTCAGACTTTTTTGAGAGGCACATTCTTGACACATTTTTGAGGACTACATTGAGCAACAAAGTAAAAAGTGAAAAATTAGCAGTAACAAGCATAAGATTCCTGATTTAAGGAAAAGCAGATACCTTTACATTGAAAAGAACAGGAATTTTTAATAATTGTTCCTTCAAGAAACAAATACAAACTGAAGTAGGACCCACCTCTCTGGAGAAAGAATAGTTTGAATAGTTCAGGTGCACTTCTAAATACCTTTACTTTTCTAATATCACAAAAAGACTGTTTTGCTACTTCAGGTTACTGAAGAGGAGTATGAGATATTTTCTGGATTATGTAGAAGCAGGATGACTAACAGGTGGTTCATTTTCTTTTTTGACAAACACAAAAACAGAAATGCAGGCAAATATTCAATGAACACATTCTTTAGAAAAAGATAGCAGGACCTGCTTCATCACTCTGTGAGACTACAAAGCTAATAACTTTCTGGTGTTAATTTCTGTTTTGTTTTGTCTTTTCTGGAGTTTAGTAATAATCAAATGGCTATAACAATTAACCTCAGTAATACAAAGAGAGCTGAAGCATGAATAAGAGTGGGGGGAAAAAGGAAAAAAGGCAGAAAATACTTAGAAAAGATCAAGTTGGTTCTGTGAGCAGGAATCGGAGTAGATGGCCTCCAGAACTGATTTGTAACCAAAATTATATCACACTTACATAAATTGCCTTTCCTGGCTCAGACTAACTGGTGGACTTCACACTGATGTCTATGGGGAAGAGAGTATGGGTCCGTAAAAAGCCATCCAGAGCAATGTGAATTTCTCAAGGCAAACTGATTTTGAATAACACATTTTATTCTACAATGGATCCAAATCTCTTCAATTGGATGTGCAGTGCTCTATATTCACTCAAACACCATGAAAAGCCCAGAAATCTGACATTTTTCAAACCCAGTAGAAGAATGTTCTGTAGATGAGGGGCTCCCAGGCTTGGTTTCCTAAGCTACTACTGCCAGTAAGGGTAAAAAGTCCCTGACTTTCTGTTGGGCACCGCCCAGGTAAAAAGCAGGCATTTTGCTAACAGTAAGGTCTTTAAAGTAGGTTGATTACTTTACTGGAGGTACTTAGACCGTGTTTTCTAAATGACTTCCCTAGCTGAAACTTTTATAAGCTAGATAAAATTGCCTGAAAACACTATGCTAAAAATTATCAATGCTCACCATCAAACTAGAAGGATGTCTTGTGGCTTTTTTGCAAAAATCCAGCTTGCTTCCGGTACTTCCCTGTATTTTCACTGCTGACTCATAGGGAGTGCTTTTTATGAAATTTGTATACAATGTGAAGTTTAATGTGAGTTGAAAGCTCTCTGGATGTAGAATTAAAAGGAACACAGTATCTTCATTAGCTGGAGTAACAGTCTGAAATAAACAGAACCACAGAAACATGGAATAGTTGAGGTCGGAAGGAACAACTGCAGACTGCAGGTCATCTAGTCCAACCTCCCTGCTCACCATCCACTTATGCAATTCTGAAGCTTGCCTATGAGGATGTAATGGAATGAGGCTTCGAAAGCCTTGCTGAAGTCCAGGTATACAATATTCACTGCTCTTTCCTCATCTTTCCAGCCAGTTGTCCCATTATAGAAGGCAAGCAGATTGGTTAAGCATAATTTCACTTTGTGAATCCATGCTGACTGCCTTCTGATTATCCACACACTCGGGGATGGCCTACAGGATGAGCTGTTCTGTCACCTTTTCAGAGACTAAGGTGAGGCTGACTGGCCTGTAATTCCCAGGGTCCTCCTTCTTGCCCTTATAGAATGCTGGAACAATCAGCTGCACAAATAGAAGATGGGAAAGCACAGGATAAGTGCTAGAAAAGATGGTCAGACCTGCAAACTGAAGAGTTTGCAGTGTCACACAGCTGCACTATGTCTACCTACCTGCTGGCTTGTAGAAGCAGGTGGGTTTTATGCAGATGTGAAGTAATCCTTACCTTTCTTCCAGCTCTGGCATGGTCTCAGCAGGAATCCTGCCTCTTATACAGAATACTGTAATAAGAGAAAGAGGGCAGTAGTAGGCATGTCAATGACAGACAGAGTTGCAAGGATAATCAGAGCCCTAGAAAACATGGCTTGTCAGGGGCAGTTGAATGAAGTGCGGTTGTCTAGGTTAGGGACAACTGAGAAGAAACATAACACTCTCGGGATACATAAAAGGCTGTTGAAATTTTTTGACAGCACTTCCTGGTGGGAGATGTATCTTCCAGGCCTCTACAGCACTGTATTTCTGGCAAGACAAGCAAGTATTCACCCAATAAAAGCCTAATTTTAGATATTGAGTGGATCCATTTTCCACGCCCTAAGCTGTCAGTACAGCAATGCTCCTCGAAGGGTGATCTACAGGATGTTGCAAAATACCAGTGCACATGCTCAGTTATAAGCAAGCAGGCAGGCCAGTGAAAAGCAAAATTTGTCAGTGAACTCAGGGTGCTGTGTATGAAAAGCATCTTTGCCTCAATGTGACCCAAAGTTTATAACTGAAGGAGGACACGTACTCTGCAAACTGTTGAAGGTTATTTCTGCTGATATACAGTCAACTGGTGGTGGTAGTTGCCTTTGTAAGCCTCCAATCCATTTCAGCTCTGTCTTTATTAAACTATATCAAATGAAAACTGAGGAGAAGAGGAAGAAAAGGAGAATGAGGGTATATATGTCAATAATTCAACTAACATGAGATTGCACAGACTAAGACTCACCTGCCTTTTTATGACAGAGAAGCTCTAGGGCAAATGTTTTCCTTCAGCACCTATGTCTGACCAGCTGCCCTCTCCATTAACTTTAACAGGCCTTCAAACGCCTAGTTCATGCAGACACACCCTGAAACCTACCCTTAGTGCTTGCAAGCACCTTCATGGTGTCATGATGTACTCATAGCTGTTCTTTTTGACCTTTTCTTGTTCTTACCTTTCCAGTATTTTCTCCTGATCTTTTTGCTTCTCTGCTCCTTTCATGGAAACAATTTTCCATACGAACAGCCAAAAAACATCACCCATGCTCTTTGCTGGTGCTATGTGAGATGCTGGAGACTCACACCAAGCTCTAGAAAGGGTCTGAGTTACTTAAAAGATGTCTTAAATGAACATGATTACAAACAGATTCCTTAGCTGTAGGACTTGTGTATGTGAATATTTTAGTGGCATATTTTATAGTGCTCTAGTGTGGATGAAAGAAAGCATGCCTGCCAGCTGTATCTCTGTCCCTTTCCACTGCTGCAGAGGAGGAACATCTTAACAGTTGCACACTAAAAAGAGTCCTGGCCCCTTGCTGAGTTGTCTGCACTCTGCTGAGACATGTCCTGTCTTCACATTCAAATAATTTTGTGTAATTGAGCAGCATTTGTTTGTACTTCCTCTTGCCCAAGCATCAGACAGAATAGCTTTTGCCTCCCACCTTTCATAAAGAAACCACTTGTGGTTTTGGAGATGTTGTGGACTTCTGGGGGAATAATAACATTTTCTGGCAAAACAAAGAAGAACCTGGTCACTGACTGAAGCATTTCACTTCCAAGTGTTGTGGAAGGGAACAAAGTGTGGGCAGAAAAGAAAGTGCTCTTGCATTCAGCATGCATTTTTCTGCAAACCCTCCCCATAACCCTGGGCTTGAATGGCAGCTGAGTGGCAGCACTGTTTGTAGCTGAGAAGCAGCAGGGCTTATTTCCACAAGCTATAGCTCTTTTTTTAACTTTTGCAAAACCACTGTCAACCAGTATCAACAGAAGGATCAGAGAATGAACAGAATTGCAAATATTGGCGTTTTGGCTATAAACAGATGAGCTAAAAAGGCCCAACTGCCTCTCTGAAGTTCTTGGAAGGTGAACCCAAGAGCTGTGAACTCACTCCACAAGCTGCTCCCCTGAATGTCTCTATGCAAGCAGTTTGTTTCATTGGCAGCACAGTATTAATCATGATGAAAGCTGATTTCAGTGCAGGCAATAAGGGATACACTATCACAAAACTGAACACACATACAAACTTCATTATTCTCCCTCCATTTATTAGATCCCTCCCTACAAAACCCACATGCAGAAAGGCTCTTGTCTGGCAGTCTTTCAAGAGGAAATGACAGTCTGTCCATATAGAGGGCTGCTACAAGAAACCACAAACAGAAATGTTGTCGTAAAGTGGCCTAAGGAATCCTGCATCTGTATTGTGGCCAAGGAAATCTATACAAAATCATCTCTCAAACTATCTGAGGGGAAAGGATTACCATATTTGATAAACACATGGTGGGACAGTGGTTTCAGAAAAGGCTGGTTAACAGTTTTTAACCAGAATTCCCTCCTACCCCCAGGAGTATGCCTGTTCAATAATTTGCATATTTAGCAGGGACATGCTGGTTTAATTTAGCCTTTCAAGGTAAATGTGCCTGCCCTTCCATCACCTTGCCTTTAATGCCAATCGCAGCACTCAGAAGAAGCATTTCACAGGGCTGACAGACTCCCCACCATGCCTAACAACCCTAGAAGTCTGAGCTCAACTGGTGACTGGAGGAATTTCAGCTTCCATATGTTTGCCTCGCAAGTATTTTAAGCTCAGAATCAGTGGGGAACCCTCTTCATTTTGTTTTCAGTCAGAGGATATGCTTGACATGTGAAGCAAGAGCCCTGGTTGCCTTCACCCACATAAACCTTCAAAAATTAATGTTTCAGTGCAGACCAAAAGCTTGTTTGTCTCAGTAGAAAAACCAAGTAGGAGATCCTAGGTTCAGACCTGTCCAAATTCTCAAGGTTGTTACATACCAATAAAACTGTGGACAGGTATGTATCAGAGCAATTTGCTTAAGGAGGTAGCAGAATCTCCCCCACAAAGGATCTTTCAAGAACAAGGTAAACTCATATTTGTCAATTATAGTCTAGGAAAGGCTGAGCCTGGTGCAAGGCAGGGCATTGACCTGACCTCTGCGAGCTCCTCTGAGCCACGTTGCTTTTATTCCAGGTCACTGGACAGAGCAGCATCTTGTTCCATTTCAGATTTCTTGATTCTGTTTACATCCTCTGCATTTGAATGTTTTGAGATCCAGGCAGCTTTTAAGCATGTTATTTCCATAGCACGCCTTACAGAAAAGGATGGACAGGTTGGGTGATCAGTTTGCAGAGGAAAACTTGCGTGCAACTGTTCAGCAAATTCTTGCATTAGCACTGGGCTCACCCTTTGCTCTCTCCTCCAGTGGAATGAATCACCAGGAGCCCACAAATGAGAAAAATGAAAGCAATTTAAATGTAAAGGTGGGGATGAGAAGGGAGAGAGGCTGCAGGGTCAGCTGCCTTAAAAATACATAAGCATGTGCCCTGACAGCTATTTATAAGAGCAGGTCTGTGGAGGATAAAGTACATGGGTCTTTCACACCCAGATATTCATGACTAAGAAACAGCTCTGTGCTATATACCTTGTTTAAATGATATGAAGCTGAAAAATGTATGCCTCCTTTTGAGGATGTGGCCTGCAGCATACTCTCACAGAAGTCAGTAGTCTCAGAACAGTTCAAACAGGGAAAATGCTAAAGATACTGCCTACAAATCTAATATAGCCCCAAGAACTGCTCACACACCTGCCGTCATTTTAGCCATCTTTTTCTGGGGTCCCCCAGATGTGAGTGGAAGCAGGACAGTTTCTGGTTAAAGTAATCTAACAGACCACTATCTGTCACCTTTGCTATTTGCCACCTCTTTCACATGCAAAGAAGCAGCAGGCAGAAGTAAGAGATCTAATTCCAAACCAGATGGACATGTATTGATGTGATAGGAGGGAGGATGCATGTATTCAAAATATTCATGTCTGCCTGCAAACTGCTTATAATTTGGTCATAGAAGAGGCCCAGTGAACTCAGTGGAGATGGAGGAGCCTAACCAGTAAGGTCCTTAAATATTTAGTTGAAATTGGACCATTCACTTTTCTTTATTGTAAGAAAGCTCCTCATTCAATGTTAGACGTAGTTGTTTCTTTACTGTTATATATAGCAACCTATCTTTCCTCCCTGAGCTAGCTTTTACTAGTATGTCAATTTTTCACCCTTAGGCCCAAATTCTGGTTGGCTGCATATTGATGTTACTCAGCTGTGTAACAACATTGGCTTTAACGCAATAGCTCTCTATTCATTGTGGTGTAAGCAAGATAAGAATCTGGCCCTTAAAGCTTAGTTTAAACTTGACTTGGATGATTCATGCTTTAAGATCTCAAAATGAGATTACTGCAAAGTGCTTTACAGTGGGCTGCCAAAAGGGCTAATCCATTCCCTGAAGCTAATGCACAATACAGCTGATTGTTATCAGAGGTGGGCAGAGAGGTATCTGCCTACTCACTACTTGTCTATCAGCATTTGCTGCTTTTTAGTGCCTAGAAAAGGTCTACAGTTCTGCTTTTAGCTTTTAGAGCTATTAACATGCTGGAAATTGATGTTGCTAAGGACATCTGTAAATGTGCCTTAGGGACTTATAAATACTTTATAATATTGAATCGTTCCCGCTTTTGCTAGCCGCAGGAATCCTATCAGACCAACAAGGGTAATTTCCAGGGACTTCTGTCAAAATGAACATGAAAACAAAATGGTGGACTTTACCATGACTTTTGCTTGAACCACCTCTGTGAATGGTATACTGGGAATAGGCAGATCATGAGCTGCCTTTCTGACCAGAAGCCCTCCATAAGTTTTTCATTATCAGATTTAAATTAATTTGAACTTATATCTTCCTGTGGGACTTCTTCTGCTACAAAATTGAAACCACTTCTACCCTATTAAAATTCTTCTCATTATTTCATTATTTTCTGATAAATGGAGATTGAAGTACAAGCTCACACAACTTTGTACTGCACTTATATGACTCCAGGCCAGCTTTACAATATCCTCTGCAGAAGCAGCAAATACAGCAGAGGTGTGCTTCTGCCTGTGGAATGATTTGCCTAAAAATCCTTTCCTGTGAGTCCAGGAGTGCAGCTTTCAGCACCTCTACGCCTGTACAGTGACATAAGGCTGGATGTAGCTGTGAAAGCACTGGGAAACACACAGGAAAAAGATGAAGTCTTTGCTGCAATACAGAAGACCAATACAGCGTTAGGCACAGGAGAAGGGGAGGTGTGCAGAGATTTGCAGAACTATTGCAGCACACTGAATTTCTTCCACAGTGTACATGATGACTTTCTGTGAAGCATAAATTAGTATGCATTTTGTCAGCCCTTATTCTTTAATAATGTCTTTTTTAATAGGGACAGCTGGATCCAGGGCAATCCCATCAATCAACACTGTCAGCTATGGCTATGGTATTTACGCCATTGACTCTGGTCGAGTTGCAGAGCTTATGACTTTGGAAATACACACCTAGTTTCAGGCTTCCAAATTTCAAATATTTGACAGCAGGAGATCAGGGAGATTTGCTGTCATTAGCAGGATCTAGAAACAATAATGGGTGTCAGCTCCAGGATGCATCTTCTCTTCTACTGCACTCAAGTGAGGCAATCATCAAATCATAGAATAGTTAGGGTTGGAAAGGACCTTAAGATCATCTAATTCCAAACCCCCTGCCACAGACAGGGACACCTTACACTAAACCATGTTACCCAAGGCTATGTCCAACCTGGCCTTAAACACCACCAGGGATGGAGCATTCACAACTTCCCCGGGCAACTCATTCCAGTACCCCACCACCCTTACAGTAAAGAATTTCTTCCTCATATAAAATCTAAACTTCCCCTTTTAAAGTTTGAACCCATTACCCCTTGTCCTATCGCTACAGTCCCTAATGAAGAGTCCCTCCCCAGCATCCCTATAGGCCC
>JAOEHY010042412.1:0-10200 GCA_025447955.1 Psilopsiagon aurifrons
CTGCTCTGAATCTCTTCTCTGCCCAACCTGGAGCTGTGCCTGGGATTGCTCCAACCCAGGTGTAGGACCTTGCACTTTTCATGGTTAAACTTCCTCAGGTTGGCGTCAGCCCACCTCACAAGCCTGCCAGTGTCCTTCTGGATGGCATTCCTTCCCTCCAGCATATCAACTGAACCACCCAGCTTGGTGTCATCGGCAAACTTGCTGAGGGAGCACTCAATCTCACTGTCCGTGTCACCGACAAAGATGTTGAACAAGGCCGGTCCAAACACCGATCCCTGAGGGACACCACTTGTTTGCTGGCCTCCAGCTGGACATTGAGCCATTGAGCACAGCTCTGTGTGTGGCCATCCAGACAGTTCTTTATCCACCGAGTGGTCCACTTATCAAATTGATGTCTCTCCCATAAGCCACACATGTTTTTATACATTTTGATCTTAATTCAGAGTCCATTGTAATCTAGGAAATGGTACTTTTAGAATGTTAACTAAAGACAGTCAATTCTTGTTTGGGCAAAGTAAGTCCTGTTGCTGCTGACTGACTGATGTGATGACTTAATAGTTCTGGTTTCATTTGTCATATGGGTGAGACTCCAGCCCTGAATCTGTGCAATAGAACAGTCAAAAAATTCAGTGCCATGTTTTTTTTTGGTTTTACTTCGCAGTGAAAAGGTAAAATGTTATTCTTTTTTGCTGTTTTTATAGCTTAACAGAACAGCAAAAATCAGGAAGTAGGCTGAACTCCACCTTCTCTGCATGGAAAAGGTCTAGATAAAGATACTTGTGCTTGATTGCTTCATTTGATTCTTTTTACTTTTTTTTCCTGCTTTCCTGGTTATTTTCTTTTTTTGCTCTTGGCTTAACTTCCTTTACAATTTTTATCCCATTTACTTCAGTTTGTTTTGCTCTTGGCTTTTTCTTAATATGTATTCTCACAAGCAAGACCAATTTTTAATTATTTTCACTTCTATAACACTTGATCTAGCATTTTCTCAGTAAGAGGTGTCTGAAGTCTTCCCAGCCTAGCTCTTCATATCTTTAATATTACTAACTGGCCTCTCTTTAGCTTTGTTTTCTCACATAGAGGCACTAGATGTCTTTTTCATATACATCTGAGAGTAGACCATAACAGTTGAATTTATTGGAACATGACCCTGTATCCTGGAGTCAGTATCTACCTGTCTTGGCAAAATCACTGTTCACCATGCTATTTGTTACAGTATAGTAAACCAGCTTAGACCCCTTCTGCAGCTGTTACAAAAAACCTGAAACATCCGCAGTATATTTTCCCCAAGCTCTTTACACCTCTCTTTTTTCCAGAAAGTATTTCCGTAGAGGCTGTGCTTTTACATGGGGACCAGCACAGATCAAGAAATACAGGTGGTAATTGCAAATTAATAAAATACATGGGGTTGTGAATTGTGCAGCTGAAGGGTCTGTCACAGAAAATGTGGGAAGCACTAGGATCTGCCTATGTGTCTGACTTCTGACTGGTAATTCTGCATGAATTGTTTGTTAAACGGACTAAGACATGCTTATGTCACCTTTTATGTGAAGGGCGCTTAGTCGTCACTGCGTCTTTTGCACACATCCTGTGTCTGGTGGCCGCCTTTCCTGGCAGATGATTAAGTACCTTCTGTTTACCACATAAATTTATCTGGTAAAATTTTGATGGCTGCAGCCTGTTTGTAACTGCAGCCTTCATAGAGCCACACTCTTTTTTTTGCCATTTTGGCTTTGTGGCACAGGTGAATTTACTGGAAAGCTAGAGGCAGCCACAAGAAGTTGGATTTGGATTTACTTTATATATATATATATATATGTAAAGCATTAAACTTACAGAAGGTACATGAACAGAAGTGATAGGAGCTCTTTGCTGTTGCTAGGTGAGCTAAATTACTGAAGTTGTGTGCAAAATGGTGTGATTGGTTTTGGTTTTGGGGTTTTTTTTGGTCTTAAGTTAGTGCTTCCAGCCTCAGGTAGTAGTCAACAGTTACCCATCATGGATCTCAGGGAAACTTTTTGCTCGTGCAGAATAAATAGGCTTCTCACATAAGATAATGCATCAGCGATAGTTTCGGTTATCTTTCCATTTCAGAAATACACTCATGTAGAAAATAGGTTATGGTAGCAAAGTCAGACACTGAGAACAGTTCATACCTTCTGGGTATACGCATACTGACGAAAGTGCTCAAGGTACCTTACTGTGTGGTTGACTAAACCAGGTGAAAATCTCACCACAATTTGCGTGTACTTAAGTGATAACTGCCTGATGGCACATGTGAAGTTAAAAGGACTTTATGGAGCTATTCATCTCCCAGTGAAAGAGAAAGGTGGTTCTGCATGTACTTAAAAACATCAAAGCTAGGAAGTTCTCTTTAAAGAGGGATAGATAAGTTGCAAATGTAAATTTTCTTGACACTTGCTGAGTCAAGATTATATGATGGAGTTTTCTCCAGGATTAAGCATATAGATTCCCTAGGTCTGTGTTCTGTGAGACTAGTTTGCTTGATGATGTCAAAAAATGCCCAAACTTAAAACCAGAAGTCAAAGCCAACAACTCCCTCCTTCCCACAACCCCCCAGCCAAACAAAAAGCTCCTTTATCATAGAATCGCCTAGGTTGGAAAAGACCTTTAAGATAATCAAGTCCAACCATTACCCTGGGACTGCCAAGGCTGCCATTAAACCATGTCACTGAAGACCTCATCCACACGGTTTTTGAGCACTTCTGCCTCTTCCCTGAGCAGCCTGTTCCAATACCTGATCACCCTCTCTGTGAATAAGTTTTTCCTAATATCCAGTCTAAACCTCCCCTGGTGCAGCTTGAGGCTGTTTACTAGGGGTGCTCTCAATCCCCTCATCCAGATCGTCAGTGAAGTTGCTGAACAGCGCTGGCCCTAACACTGAGCCTTGAGAGACACCGCTAGTGACTAGACACCATTTGCCACCGCTATGTATACCACCATTTATGTATATATGCATTTTGTTTCACCAGTTTCAACAGGCATTGCAGAATAGCTGCCTTTTCCATAATGAAATCTCCATGTATATATGAAAAAAGCTGTTATGCATAATGTTTAATTGACTTCAATTCATTCATTCATTCATTCGTTCATTGACTTCAGTTCATTCATTGTGAATTGTATATAAAGGTAAAAATAATTAATTTGTCCCTCTCTCTCCCTTCCACTCCAGTGACTTTTGGTAATCGCCATGAACTCTTTCCAGCTGTCTTTGAGATTGTTACTGCAACATTCTCCCAAATGCTCTGCTATGTAGCCAGTCTGTTGTTACAACTGTATTTAGAAACTCCAGGAATGCCATTTTTACTAGGTTTCAGTCTGACTTTCTTGCCTAGAATACCCTTACAAAGTGATGTTCAGAATACCTAATGCCAGGTTTTACACTTCCTGCAAGAATATTCTTTCCCTTGTGCATTATGCAAAGGGGAAATATGGCAATATATCTGTCTGGGTTTTTGTGTGTGTTGTCTTCATGAATGAAAGTAACTTGGCAGCAAGGATGCTAGATCCTCTGCTACAGTTATCAGTATGGCTAGATCGGATATGAGCCAAATATACAAATGGGTAAAAGCCCTTTAGGAGTTTATGTGGGATTTAAATTCCATTCTGGGATTCTGTAGTTTTACTTAACCAGTGATTAGGTGCTTTTCCAGACTGGGACATTTCTGAGCATAAGTGGATTCCTCATCAGTTCTGGTCAGGGTGTGATTAGGTGTGCTAAAGGTGCCATTACTGCCTGCTCATGAAATCTTAACATGACAGAATTTGCAAGGAGAGGTATTTAGATCATAGTTAGACTTAAAATGAAAGTTTTATTTTTCCCCCTGTAATAGCCATTCAGCATTTTTTTCCATTTCTTGAGGAACTTAAAATACATTGCTTTCAGTTGCTTCTGCAGAGGTGCTCCACCAGGAAATACTTATTCGTTGCTAGATATTTCTTCCCTGCTGCTTAGCTAGTATATTTATCGTTTTATTACTATTTTCGTATTTCTATTATATTAGTTCTAGTTTTAATTAATTCATTAGCTCACTACTGCCTCTTGTTTCTAACTGAATTATCCTCTATCAGAATTATATATTCTGAAATATATGTGATCTAGTATTTCTATTTCTGAAATATCAGAAATATATATATCTGGAATATATATTCCAGATGTTGGCAATGTACCATGATCAGATAACCTTTAATACCTTCAGGAACTATGCTATGCTTCTTAAGGCTTTCTCTAGAAAACATTGCAACAGTGGAGCAGGAAGAAAAAGTTAAGGCCTTCTCGTGTGATTCTGAAGAGCTTTGAATTGACACAATGGGGAGGGAGGAGAGGGAAAAAGAGAATATTATAAAAGGAAGGGATTTAGTGATTTACTTTGACCATGAAAGTATTCTTTCTGTAAACTACTTGCAGGTTTTTGAGTTTGAGTTAAAAAGGCATACCATAAGGGCATGGAAAGTACTTGAGCACAGGAGTGGAGCTTACCTGGTAGGAGTCTGCCAGTTGAGTTGTGTTTTCCAGAACTTTCAGTTGCTCTTTAGTATTTTTCTGAAACCTTTCCAATTTTGTTGTTGGACATATTAATTCCATGTTTCTGAAGCCTGCTATATATCCCTTATGTTTTCCATGTGTTCTATGAAGTTGCCATTATACACAAAGATATAATTTGTATGTGGGTATGATACATACTTGAACCATAACTTCCGCAATATTTATTTCTACTACTCTTGGAACATAGCAAATGCATTGATTAAGACTACTCAGTTTTAAGCCACTTTAAAGCACTAAGACATACCATCTATTGTGAGTAGCTGTGTTGATCCATTGAACTTTGATTTAATATAAAGTGTCTAACTTATCCAGAGTATTTTAAATCCAGGAAATAAATAATCTTTCTCATGTGGGTTTTCTCATAAATTTCCTCAAATCTAGGCATATGCAGAGTCCTGAGTAGCACTCCCTCTTTGGACCACTTATTTATGATGTGTAAGAGACTGTTTTCAATTTTGTACTCCACTTCTACTGAAGAGATCTTTTAAATGTACTTTTACCTCTTTATCTGAGAACAGAAATAGAATGCTTCAGGCAGATTTCTTGTTATATGATTTGAGAGGCATCTGTAGATGATAAGTTAATCCAGTTTATTTCTGATTTCATTTCCTGCAAATGCTCGGGCTCCTGTTTCAACAACCTGCCTCTGTACATCTAAGTGACTTTGCTTTATTTGGGTTTACCAAAAGTATTTTTAATTTGGATCTCACAGCCCTTTTCCTTATGCACTTAGCTCACAGTAATAGCTCCATTTGTATTAGCAGAATCTGTGGCCAGATTAAGTATTACTTATTAAGGTATGAAGAGCTATGAAACAATATAGCTGGTGACAGAATTTTTGAAGACCCGTGTGTTAGGAAAATGAAAAGATTACCATTTGTAACTGATCAAAATTCATCTTTAGTCTTTATAGATAACTTAAAGGATTTGAATTGGTGGTTTCTATCTCAATATCTCCTTGGGTTTGAAATAATAAATGTCATACACCTTCTCAAGATAGAACACTTGGCATTGCTTATGCTTTGGTCTTACTCACGTACAATATAATAAGGAGTTCTCAACTTGGGTAGGGGATGTGCAAAAAAATTGTTGTAGACAACTGGTGGGAGGTATGCCTAAATTCCTAACTAGTCAATGGTCGTAATTACTTGCTTCTCTATGTATACACTGAGGAAAAATTGAAAAGTTGTTACATTGCAGATTTTTTTGATCTGCTATTTCTTTTATACCTAAACAGACAGCTGATCCTGGGGCAAGAATCAGTGGGACAGAGAGTAAGCCAGGGAGAGGAAACCTGGCTTCATTATCCTAACATAATCATCCCAAGTATCTGAGAAGGTGGAATCTTCAGTCTTAAAGACACTGTTGTTCCTTTTGATTTAAAGCAAAAAGCTAGGAATAACTCTGAGGCCATGAAACATAATAAGGTATTCCTCCCCTCTAGCTGTCTGTCTTAACTTTTTGGGCTATAATTTTATGGTGTGTTTTTTTGTGTTTTCCTGGTTATAACAAAGGAGATCTTTTTGGTTTTGTTCTTTTCTCCCTAGATGACTTCAGTGTGTCTCTTTTTCAGCAGAGGGTTCTGGATTTCAGTTAAGAACAGTTCTGATTGAGTTCTGATACTTAGACTATAAAGTAATGAAAGTTGAGCTGCAGATGTTTACAGGCATTTTTTATTGTGTATTCATTGCTAGTCTCAGCTTGATGCCCAGGCTTTGTAGCACTATTCTGAGTTGCTTGATGGATTGGGTTTCCAGTAAGCTCTTGCTGATACCACGTTGATTTTTTTGCCAGGAAAAATGGTTCTATGTGCCAAGTGACCCTTACTATTTCAGCTGAAAAATGTATTTCTTTGATAGGAAGCATACACCTTTAACTGTACAGAGGAGTTGGTATGCAGTGTACATGATTTCATTTGCTAGTGCTTAAAGAGAGAAGTGTGGGAGTGCACATCTACAGAAGGGGCAAGGCAGAAATTCTTCTTTTGAAGTATCAGCAATCTTAGATTGACTTAGATCGATGCCTTATGATGATTCTTCCTAATTCACTGGATAGGATAATGTGTGCAAAAATATGTTTTTGAATTTCTAGATAGGTTTTTTTCCTCTGGTAATGCTTGGTTGATGAAGTATGGGGTAAGGATTCTGAGTGGAATTTTCAGTGATCAGACTCACCCAAAACCATAGATCTTAATGATGGTTTGAGGTTGGGTTTATTTGACTGTGAAATGGTAGAAAAATAGTCTTGTCCTTGCAATTCATCTTTTCTTGTGGAATTCTGATACTGTGCAAGGTATGTTTAGTTTAAAATTGAGCACAAACTCTATATTAGATCTGTGCTATTATTCTCATAATTGATATGTTTGTTGTAGCTGAAACCATTTCTTTGTAAAATTTGAAAGCCTGCTAATTTGAAAAGCCATTGAAGAGACACATACAGCATATCTACTTTAGGTATTGTAAAGAGGAGGAGGGAAGTAAATATATGTTGGAATGAAACTAGCAATAAGGTTTTTGCTTAAATCTAAAGGATTATATTTTAAATGTCTCTTACATAATAATAGAGTTTATGGTATATCAAGAGAAATGACTTAATTAGCGTGTTAGTGTTCACAAATGGGATGGGGTCAAATATATCATGTGTTGTAATTGGGAATTTAATAATTTATATAATAAACATCAGCATGAATATGAATCTTAGCATCAGTTCTTGCTTCTTTGACCCTGAGTGACAGGCTCTTCTTCTCTCTCATTTTGCCCAGAAGGCTGCACCTACTTAGGGCTAACTGACAAGTTGTGGCATATCTCTTCCTGAGGCCCTTTGCAGGAAGGCACATAGTGTTCTCAGTACAATCGATCTGCCGTCCCTGACAAATCACATGCCCTGGAAACACTGGATGTGAGAAGGCTGAACTGGACATGTAAAAGATTCAGCAGGAACTTGCAAAAAAATTAAATGCATCTGGGGGGGGGGGGGGAAGTGTTTCTCTGAGTTGGATGTAAGCAGTCTTGAAAGGAAAAATACTACTTAGCTGATCTTCTTTCATTCTGCAACAGAAGTGATGCAGAGGATCCAACCACAGCGGGTTTACAGTAACTATGGATGATATATATGTATCAGGCAAGATTACAGGTAGTCGAACATATGCCTGAAGCCTAACAGACTATGATTCTATGACTTTTAAACATAGGAAATTGGTAACTTTTTAGAAGGATCTCAAATTCAAGAGGGTAATATAATTCCAGCACGGTATCCCTGACACTAAAGTAGTATGCAGCAGATTTTAAAAGACTATTTGTAGGTTGCTTGGGAAAAAATTATTCTCACTTCTCATCTGTTTTGCTCTTCCACTTTCTTTATAACCCTGAGTTACAAGTTTGTAATGAGCATTTAATCTCTTAAACTACGTTATGTAGATTATCACTGTTCTCTTATTGATCAACATGCCAGTCTAATATGGTAAAACAGCTAACAGGATGCATTGCTCCTGCTCTCTCTTAAGTGGTTAATTGGATGAAGTTTGGAAGTTGCCAAAAACTCTGAAAAATAATTTGATGAAATTCTTACATGTTTTTTTCTCCTCCTACTGTCCTGAAATAAGGTCCTTAATCCATAGAAAAACTATGAATTTGCTTAGAAATACAGTGAGAAGAGATTCAGTTTTATGATTTCATATTTGAAATTATTAATTACAATTATGAAATTGGATTGCAGGGTAGAGGGGTGGGGGCAAGGAGCTTAATTTTTGTTCTTTTTCTTTGTGTACGTGCCAGTGCTCTTGTTAGTAATCAGCTTCCTTTGGTTCTCATTACATAGTTACCCATGTGCGTCTGCTGTAGAGGTTGGGGGTGAAATCGAAGATAAAAATGCATTAATGAAACTGTCAACTTTGAATTCCTGCAACTTGTTTCGAAGTCTTTAAAAAGAATATTCGGTTCACACTGTTTCTAATCTGTGGTCAAAATACAATACTATTTAAATTATGTAAAGGGATAGAAGGCGACAAACCAGTCTAGAATTTCGACAGCGCTCAAATCCTGAATTTCTTGATGGCCTCTGCTTGGTTTTGCACATTTTCTAGCTGGTCCTGCTTGCTTGTGCCTGGATTCTCCAAGTTTGTGATCCCTTTTGTTTCATTAACGGTTTAGTGATTGCCTGTGATACATTGTTAATACACAGAGCAGTCTGAGTTGTTCTGGTGAGACAAGTCTCTGAAAGCAAATTTTGCTTTGCCTTACCTTCAAGCTTCCATCTCTCCATTGTACTGAAGCTTCCTCTGTCTCAAGTGCAAATTTATTGTTTCAATTTAAATGATGTTTATATTAATATTTTTAGTGGAAAATAAATCAATTCTCTTACTTTCAGATGGGCACCTTTAAGGCGCATGATGGTGAATATTTTTTAGAACCTCTGATGAAAGCGGATGGAGGTGAACATGAAGATGAGCATAACAAACCACATCTTATATACAGGCACGAAGAACTTAAATATCGGAAATCCCATAAACCTTGTGAGGTTTCAGGTATAGTCATACTTTAAATTTTAGTGTGACCTTCTTCAACTGTCAGATGTTTAAAAATTTAAAGAGTTAGTTTTTGTAAAAGATACTTATCTCCAGTTTGTTCCATTAGAAGCTCTATGAAGGCTTGTCAGCCATCTCTTCTTTTCTTATTTTTTCTGCTACTGGCTAATTCAAATGTAGGACAAAATGTGCATGTTTAAATAAAAATTAAAAATGATATTGCAAGAACTTCTCTATGGGTTTACTTTGCACCTACATCCCATATAAACTTTTAGGGAGTAAATCCGCAGAAGTTGTTGTTGCTTATATTCATGAAAATGAACTTAGTGCAAGTCTAACGGATAATACAGGATATCTGTCTTCCTTCTTAGTGGGTGTATTTAATATTACCATTAATGCAGATTTTTGTCATTCTGAGTGTTTTAATAACTTATTCATATTGCACATTCATAATAATTAGTTTTATTTAAAATAAAATGGGGTAGTTTACGATGCACTTGTCACATACTATTAGGATATATGACAAGTGTATGACTGTACTTTCATAGATTCACAGTATATAGGTTAATCATTAAGCAGAGTAACTTAAGAGTGAGAATGTATGCGCTGAAAGGGAATTGAAAGACAAAAAAGCTTTGTTAATACCATGAAGCTGTAAGTAGAAAGCACTGTGCTATAAACTAACACGGTTTTTAGTTTTTTTAACAGAAAATGTACAGTAGTTGTTTTTCGCAGTTCTGTGTGCATCTTTATAGTTGGAAAATTGTGTGATGTGAGAAAGGCACCTGCAGTTACCATCAATGTACCGTAACTAGACAAAAGAGTGGAATTAGAAAAGATTTATTAGAAATTGTAGATACCCATAGAGTCGTTCTAAACACTGAGATACCATCTGCTTTGGGATATAATGATGTAGAAGCCTTTGAAGATCCTGTCTGAGCAACGCACTTCTTAACCTTTACTATTGTACTAGTGCTATTGAAAAGTGTTTTTCATTACATTGGAAACACTTTTTTTAAAAAAAATCCTAGTGATATAAATGCCTTTTTTTTTTCCTCTTTATTTCTTTTTTTGTTTTTTTTTTTTCTTTCATTTGATAGACACATAC
>JAOEHY010042412.1:10300-24855 GCA_025447955.1 Psilopsiagon aurifrons
TATTTGGCTTCAAAGAAAACAGACCTGGGTGGAGATTCACAGTAGGAGAAAGCAGCTTATATTTGATTCTGCTTGGCATTTAGAAACATCCTGTCTAATGAAGATTCTACACTTTTTGTGAGATTGAAATCTGTGTTTATGCATTTTGAATGTACTCACACTTCTGGAATGTTTAAGCAAGGCTGAGGGCATTAGTATGGCTAGCTGGAGAAAAGGAAAATAATAAAATTTCAACTTTATTTGCTTAAAGAATATCTGTCCAGATGCTTGAAAATATAAATTGCAAAACTAATGGTGTAACTTGGGTGGCTAGTGGTTTTGAATTTTGGAAAATTCATGGAATTCTTAAAGCATATTTTATACTCAGAAACAGTATGTTGAGAATTCTACTTTCCATAGATACTAAGGCCAGAAAGCAACAGTTATGATCATCTTGCATTCAGAAGATTGTAGTGGAAGATATTTCTCTTCTTTAGCTCAGTTTTAGGAAGGTGGTGATCTATTCATGGATTATCATTTCAGAACAAGGACTTAGTACTTTGTTTGAAAATCAAGCAAGTGTTGTTATTCCTGATTATTTTCTTCATGATGAATAATATGTACTGAACCAAAGTAGAGGTCTTTCAGTTTGTTGTGTGGTTTGTTGTTTTGGTTTTCTGTGTCCTGTGTTGTGTATGAAAATTCTATTGATATGAGCAACCTAGCGAGAAAAAAGCTCTAAGCGTTAAGAATATGGTCATTTTTCCTCTTATCTATTTACTGGAGCAACTACAGAAGACTGTAAGGCACAGATTACTGTCATTCTTGGGTGACTGAAGTTGCAGAAATGTTCATGGAGGAAAACCTTGTGTTATATTTTTGACCTTCTGAAGAAGGGATTTGTCTCCTTTAATGCTAGTCTTGCTTAGTTGTTCATATCCTCTCTTCAAGGAGGGAGGAACAGAATGTATCTAGCAATCCTTATGATTACGAGAGTTTCTCTAGGTAAGTAAACCTTGACAGAGGATATGGAGAGGCAAAGTATTCAGTACATCTTTTTAGTTTGACATTGGACCATGATAATTACTTTTTAAATTGTAAAACTAATCTTTTTCTCACTTTGTGCTAGGTTCTTCTAAATGAACTTGCTGATGAAAAATTAATAGGAAATGCTGGTACAAACCTTACTCAAATCAGGATAGGACATCTGCTTCATTTCCCTTATACATAATCCTCTTTCTTTAATACAGAGAAGCTCATTAAGTTTGCCATGAGAAATTTTTTGTAAATATGACGGCTATTATTCATCCACTTGTTGATTTCTTTAATAAACAAAATTACTTGTTCTGGTATTGAATTCATCTTGGCTAGTCCAGAAATTCAGTTTGTCTGTAAACTCCTACTTTAAATATAGGTGTTGTTTCTCATTTTGACAGTACTTTGAAATCTCAGATATCTTTTGTGACCTGGTAAAGTTAATGTGCATATGGGATTGCTTCTGCCAGTTCTCTTCAGTGCATCAAACTCAGTCAGTTGCAACACATCTAATTTGCTTAGAATAAAAGAGTTAGGAGACAGATATCCTTTGGCAGCCACTTTTAAAAGGAAACCTCCAGAAAGAGAATGGAGGTTTGTTCTGCAGGAACTGAGGTTAGATGCTTACGTTCTGGAGAACAGTGAGAATTTAGATATGCTTCTCTGTTAATATGGGCTATTGCTAAGATGACTCTCTGTTCAATGCATAGAATTTATGTGTCAAGCATCAGAAGCCTTTGGTGGCTGCATTGTACAGCATAATTGGAAGTATTGCAGTACTTAGTTTGGAGGTATCTGAGGGGGTTCTATATTTCCTTTAGAGCCTGCTCTTACGTAATGAATATTAACAGAGTTGTCAAGGAAGTCACTGTAGGCTTTTGATGCATACTTCCTTATGAAGTAAACTCCATATTTATATAAATAGGGGCTTGAATTCAGTTCTCAAGCCTAGTTTTTGTGATGATTTGTTTTAGTTGGTTCTGTTGGTGTCAGAGGTTTGTGTGTAGAAGTATGAATTTTGTTTCATTAACTTGCTTCATTCGTTGCACTACTTAAGATGTAGTATTTACCTCCTTCTAGCCTACCTGTTTGAACTATATTACATAATACTGCTATCTCTTAACTAATTTTTAACAAGAATCCATATGATAGAACTATGTGTACAAGATGTCTAATGTGATGTTCTGATTACAACCTTCCATATTATTTTACTTAGATTCATTTTGTTTTTAAATTCTTGCACTGGTTCTCTTGAAAGTAAGATCATAAATAGCAGTTTATATTGTCTATTTTGGGCAGCCTTTTGCGCATTTATCTTTAAATTTAGAAACTCCATTCAACAGTAAATCTTTTCTTACTTCACAGAAAAAGAATTGAAGAGCAGCACTTTACTACATCCAACCATCAGCAGTTTAAATGAAGAGAGCAAAGTTTTACAGAAGTCTTTCAGTTTAGAGTACGCTTTAAATAACCTATCTGTAGAGGATGGTGGCAATTCACATTCCAGGAAAAAACGTTTTCTTTCCTATCCAAGATATGTAGAAGTGATGGTTACAGCTGACACCAAAATGGTTCATCACCATGGACAGAATCTACAGCACTACATACTAACATTGATGTCAATAGTAAGTAAATTTAAGCTCATAGGTATTGGCTATTTCAGCTATTTCTGTTTTGTTGTTTTCTCTTCTGCAACCTCCTTGTCTTTTGATTTGACTCAAATCTGCATTAGAAGAAAGAGATCCCATAAAAGATAAAGAAAAAAAAATAGGGCCCAAATTTCAAATTAGGGATCTTTAAAAATTAATGCAGTAAGTAAGTGTAGGTGAAGTGGTGTGACCTATTTCCTGATCCGTTTCATTAGAAGAATTCTGACGCTTCAGTGAGTTAAATGTATGAATATATTGCAGTAGGCAGAGGTTAAAAGGCATTGTGAACAAATATTTGTTTATAGTTATCCTAGCTTTTCTAGTAATTTCAAATTAGTATGGGTCAGACTTTGAGTTGGTGTCATTCAGTTGTGCTCTTTCTGTCGTGAATTCTTTGTTGAGCTGAAAGTCATTTCTTATATTGATTCAGGATCTACTAAAATAAGCTCTGTAAAATAAAAGGGTTATTGTGACGTCTGTTGAACCATTATTTTTTTTTAGAAAAAGGCCTGCTAAAATAGTCTGCATAATAATTATTTCTAGATTTCTATCCTTCCACCTGTTCAAGAAGCTTAATTTGTATGAAACTGCATCTAACATTGGGCAAATTAAAACACCTACATGTAGGTATCTACAGAGGTCTGTTTTAAATAAGAGAACTAGTTACTTAACCGGTTACAGGCATTACTTTAAGATGAACAGAATAGCTCTCTAGTTTCCACTGGGATCAGTTAATTTGGTTTATATAAGTGTCTATAGCCATTTAAGATGCCATAGAATATTTGACTAGGCCTCAGCTGCTGCTTCACAAAGGTATGCAAGTCTCATATGGATCATGTGTCATATCTGCCAGTTCTGTATAGGTAACCTATAGCATCTGACATGGCACGGGATAATGTGTAGTTAGGCGACTGAACTGAGTTCTGCTCACCAGTCTGTATCTCTAGCTAATGGCAGTAGAGGTGCTGTCGCCAATTACACAGATGTAGGCACCTAGATTTAGAAGATGAAATTTTCTTCAATTGCTTTGTAAGAGAAGTAATGACATTTGAAAGGAGATTAGCATACTTTAATTTGATTAGCATACTTTAATTTGATTTGAGATTAGCATACTTTAATTTGAATATAAGTCTTCTGATTTATTTTTTTACTGGTAGCAGTGTGAAGATCTGAAAGTTCGTGTATTACAAAAAAAAAATCTGTGTTGAAAGGTGGATTTTTTTCTTTAAGTACAGACTCAATTTGAAATTATTCTAGAAACAACTGATGCCAGAGATGCCACTTTTTATAAAGTTAGTTTTATAGTCCAGAGCTGTACTAAGAACCAAATATAATGGTTAAATTATCATTTGAAAATGGAAGCTGTTTTTTACAAAACTTCACAAAAGATAAAAGGGAACATTTATTGTGTAATTTTCATGAGGCACTGTTGCGATTATAGCTGATGTAATTCCTGATGTTCTCTCTTAAGAACAAACGTTGTTCCTGCATCTGCAGATGTTGTATATTCAACCACTATTCTGTACAGGGCAATGTTTCTTTTTATTTACATAATTGGACTTCTACTAGATTAATAGAATATGCATTGTATAATTGCTCCTAAAGAGAGTCTATATATGAACTGTTTTTAACATCTGGCATTTAAAATACGCATGTGTGAATGAAAGAATACCAGTTCTTTGCTAAAAAGCTTGTGACTTCATTCTTGTGCTTACTTATCTATGCTATGAAATAGGGTTTAAAGCAATTATTGCTGGCTCTGAGGTAGTGGCATGCAATAAGATGCTACATCTATAATGTGAATTTAGTATCTTTGAATACCACAGCAAAATAGTAAGGTGTAGCTGGCATCTTCTCGCAGCTCTTATCCCATGTGTACATCTGTTACTTCTGAAGGTAATCTTGAAACAAAAGTTAGACATTAGTTCTAGAAATGTTTAGTTGTTATAAATGCAGGTTTTTAATATAAAATCAGATCATAATTCTGAAAGATTTTTTTCACAGTCCCCACCCCTGAATACGTATCTCTGCTCATATCACTTCTTGAAGTTGTTAAGGGGCCTTTGGAAATCATCTTGTCCAACTCCCTACTCACATGTATATTGTTTTGTGAAATCAAATAATGCATATAAAGATAGTCTTCAGTCTCTTCTTTACTTGTCCTTCTCCTTCCCCGTAATAGGTTTGGGTTTTGGTTTGTTTGTGGGTTTTTTGTGGTTTTTTTTTTTTTTTCAGTAAACTATTAATAATATGAAGAGTAGGGAAATAAATGACTTGCAGTCCTTGTTATGTAATCTGTATTAGAAGTCATCAATATGCAGGTGGGTCATTTCTTGAGCCACAGCCTATTAGTGTTTGAAATAGAGCCATTATTAGTCTTAGTTGATTACCATCAAGGGAAGAAGTGCAACTTGAATTTTATCCTTTCCCCAGTGTACAGATAACTTTGATTATTAAATTTAACTGGTACTTGTGTCTGGTCAAGCAGCCATTAACATCCTGTTAACCCCCATAACATCCTGTTACGGGCTGTTGTGTCAGGTTGCCGGCTTTTTTAGTGAATCGAGCATTATGCCCTACTCTTATAAGCATTCTGAAACTTTTAACGATATTCAGTTTTGGCTTCGATTTTAAAGAAACCGAAAAAGTTTTAGCATGTAAATCCAATTAAATTTTAATGAAACTTAGACATCCAGCTCCCAGAAGAACCTTTGAAATCCTGGGCCATTTTTCTTTCTTCTTTTTTTTCTTCTTTTTCATATTGGCATCCACAGAGCAAGCAAAGTAAATTTGCTGCTATAGGATATTGTTTTATGAGTGGAAAATAAGTGAAATATACTGCTAAATATTTTTAGGGTTTTAAGTGTCTTGTCACTTATCCAAATCAACCTGAAAAGGCTTAACTCTCAGCATGTAAGTAATCCCACTGAACTGGAATGTATTTTCTCATTTCTTCAAAACTGTATAAATCTTGGCAAGTTGAGTATTCACAGTATTCACACTCCGTCTTGGAAATACTTACTAGTTCTGATGGAAATATGTATTTAAGAGAACAAAGAATACCTTTGTCTTAGGACTTTTTACAAAACTTTTTGTATTGAAATACAATGCAGTTGCATTATTAAATGTGAAAAGTAAAATAAATCTGTGATTGCTTAACCTACAGTGTTGTTTCTTGTTCCTCCAAGCACTGCATCAGCAGAGCAGGCAGTTAGTACCGCCTTGGGTTAATAGCTGGAGGACTCTGTTTTAGGCACATTATGTTCCAACAGTTCAAAGTGTCTGACACAAAGGCTTGATCTCAGCAACTGAGATAATTCATTAAGACACTGGAATTTACTGTAAAAGCACCAAAACCTCATCAGGTCTGGTTCCGTGGTACGTTTTACGGTACTGTCCTCATTTTCTAAGCCAGGTACTTGATTATTGATATCTTTTCAAGAAATGTGCCGCTTATACAGTTAGCTTGGTAGTAAAAAACTTCTTGGTCTGCCATTAGTCTGCTTGCAGGAAGAAAATGTAATCTTGCCTTTCCGAAAAGAAAACTTGATGTGCAAAACCACCTGTGGTAGGGCTGTGTTGGCCAGCTCGGATTGTGATCTTGGCTGACTGCCTAGTCATGTGAACACTAGAGTTGGAGCACGGGAGGGGGCAGCCATGCATTCAAAGAGAGGATTGAGACAGCATCAATTTAGATCATTTAACTTGCAGTGAGACTGTGGAATCAGAAAATGGCATTATGTAGTGCCATTTATAACATGGTATTAAAAGTTGGTATTTTTAATTTTCATCAAGGCAGGGTCCTAACTTATGCTGCGCATTATGTTGCTTATTAGCCATTTTTCTGAATAGGACATTTTGCCACAATTTACAATCCCTTTTTAATGGACAGTAACAACAGGGATATCAAGAAAAACTGAACTTTGTTGTGATCAAGTTGCTTCTACTCACCTGGCAGCCACAGCTGTGGTGATGACAAGATCTGACTTAATCTTTGAGAATTCCGTGGAAACGAAAGCTGGGATCCTTCCATTGAAGGGTTCCTAGCTTGATTTATTTTTTTCGTCTTTTGTTGCTGTGCAGTGTGAACTGTTCTGTGGTACGGATTCTGGTTTTAAGAGTCTGAAAAATCTCTCAAAACTAATTTCCTTTTGTCTTAGCTGTTTCCTCCTACTTCTCCAAAGACTGGATTTAGATCATTGTAAAGCAAGTAGATCTGGAAATTGTAAAGAAATGGTGTATTCTATCAAATTCCTATCTCATTTCATCATTCTTTTTCTTCAGTGCTTCCAATAAGAGGGCATTGAAAGAGGTCTCTGTAGAATGCAGGAGCAGGGAGTACTTAACGCATTTTTTATTTCCACTAAAGTTAAGAAATTCATATGCCAGATCTTTTATCATTCCCTGCATTGGTCCCTCATTTGAGGTCTCAGTTGGTGATTTTTAGCCTGTACGGTTCCCGAGGTAAAACTTCAAGTTTGGTTTGTGGCTTTCAACTCCAGAATATTTCTCTTCACGCATGTGTTCAGCTAGCCTGCAGAATATACCTTCTTTCACTAGTAAGGTATGATTTAACTCCAGCCAGCATCTAAGCACCACCCTGCTGCTTCCTCACTTCCCCTCAGCAGAATGGGTGAGAGAACTGGAAGAGAAAAAGTGAGAAAATTTATTCACGGGGATAAAGACAGTTTAACAGGTAAAGCAGTAGGTGCTCGCACAAGCAAAGCAAGACAAGGAGTTTGTTTGCCACTTCCTGTGGTCAGGTAGGTGTTCAGCCATCTCAAGGAGAGCAGGGCTTCATCACATATAACAGTTACTTGGGAAGGCAAAGGCCATCACTGTGAACATCCCCTCCTTCTTCCCCCAGCTGTATATGCAGAGCATGATGCCATATGGATTGAATATCCCTTGGGTCAGTTGGAATCAGCTCTTCTGGCTGTGATCCCTCCTAGATCCTTGTGCACCCCAACCCCCCTTGCTGATAGGGTGGGATGGGGAGCAGAAAAGGCCTTGTCTCTGTGTAAGCTCTATTTAGCAATAATTAAGTCATCCCAATATTATCTGCACTGTTTTCAGCAGAAATCCATAGCACAGCCCCATAATAGCTACTGTGAAGAAAATTATGCCAGGGAAAACCATTACATAAGGGTATCTCATTATCAATGCAGCATCTTGATTTCTGGTCTTTTGAAAGCAGCAGTAATAACTAAATGTTTGGAGATCATGACAAGTTCCCATGAGACAAGGGATCCATGCTTGGACTCAAATATGGATTTAATAAGAGGAGTGTTACTTGTATGTTTAGCAGAAGCTTACCTAAGACAACAATTCATTCAAGAATTGTTGGCTGTCAGTCAAAAATGACTGTGATACTTCATGGAGAGGATAAAGATCCAGAAATACCCTTGTCAAATCAGGTTTATCAAAGTGGACCTGATACTACAAGAACACATTATGAGCTCAGTAGTTTGTGGTAGTTTGAAAGGGGTTTCAATAGTAGCAAAATGGTATTTTATTTCATTCAATTTCCAGTAACACTTTTTGTCTAAATAGTGATTGAGCTTTCTGAGGCACCTTTTCTTGGGTAAAGGTGTTTGAATGTGTCTGTGCCTATTTGAACTCTTCATTTGAGAGATGCTCCTTTTTTTCTACCTGAGAATAATTGGACAATTGCTGGTCAGTAACCAAGAACAGAGAAAATATAGAAGAAAGCAGGCCATAGCTGTGCTGCTCTGAAATGTGCTCTCCACATGGATTCTGAAACTGCATCTCCTTCCATGCCTTTATCAAATCCTCTGTTTCCAGCTCTTGTATCAATAAAAGAATGAAGGACAATGCTGTGCATTATGTTCTCTCCATTTTAGAGAAAAGGAGGGTTTCAGTTGGGAGCCAGTACTCCGTCAGTTCCAACTTTTAACAGAATTGCTTTGTCTCAGGTACATAGGATTCATACACAGCAAGGCTGTAATTCATAAGAAATTTGAGCCAGTTCAAGTGTAGGCTGCTTTTGCAAGAAGTCAGTTCTCTTACACCTTTCCCTCTGGTCAGCACCTGTGTCAGAGGAGCTGACGCCAGGAATGAGCTCATGTTGAGCATTATAACATTACACAAAAAAAGAATTTGTTTTCAGCTGGATCAGTTCTTGGTTTTCTTACTTGTGTAGCCTTGCAGCTTTGGCACAAGCTAGAAGGGAGGAAACCAGTACTTCTATGTTTGGTGGCAACTCTTGTTTAGATAGGTCTGCTTTAAGAGAAATTGTAGAAGGCATATGGATGGGATGTCTGAAGTTATTGAGAATGAATAAACTTTTTTACTGCTTTTAAGAAGAATAACATTGAAATTGATTTACTTTAGTATATAGAATTGAATCATGACCTTTACTGTCTGACTGAAAAATTATGTTAAAAAAAATGCCTGTCGTGTATGTAAATACAAATTTTAGAAATGAGGAAAGGATCATTTGTGTGCATCATGTATATTTTCAATATGGGTTTACAACTCAGTCCAGTTTCCATTAAAAGAAAGGGCAAAATCATACTGGGTCAAAGCTGCTTTCTGAAATCCTCTTAATATTTTATGTAGTGATTCTACAAATCGTCTACATAGGTCTAAGTTGATTTATGACAGCAACGGTAACATTACTTTTCTTCTTTGATATTTTATCAATGAACTACAGGTTGTGCAGTGTACTAGACATGGTGTCTAAATGTTTGGGAATGAATATAATTCATAGCTGTGTGAATATTAAAAACTGGACAGCTACTTTGGGTTTGTCATCAAGTGTTTGGGTGGAAAGGTACGGATGGATGCATGAGGCATCTGTTGTGTAGCAACTTGTTTTCCTTTGATAACTTGCTTGCATGACAGAAAGATATGTGGTTTATCAGATGAGTTTAATATTCTAATCTGACTTTTTTCTCTTTAGGTTGCAGCAATCTATAAAGATGCAAGTATTGGAAATCTTATAAATATAGTTATTGTAAAATTAATTGTAATTCACAATGAACAGGTAGGAAAAATAAATATAAAAAAGATTTATTTTGAATAGAAAAAAACAAAACGTATGACTTTGCATTGTAATTCCAAAGTTTGAAACTTTTCAATTTTAAATGTGAAATATTTTCTTCAAACATTTTGGCTTTTTTCTTTAAATAGGACAGTAAATGTCAAATGTGATCTTAACTGCAGAGACTTTATGAATGCCTGTATTTCCCCTTGTCTCTATTAGCATCTCCTGTTGACTGACTGGACATAAATTAGATACCATGTGAAAGCTGATGTCATAAAATGTGGTTATGCACATGGAAACATAAGAAGGAAATGACAGCTTTAATAAAGGTGTTTGATCAAGGGTTTTCAGCCCTAACAAATAATATTTTAAGATTGTAAGAAGTGTTCATTTTTCAAATACATATTTAAAAATTTATTTATCATAAATACCACTGTTGTTTTTTTCATTGTTTTTTTATTTTTTTTTGTATTTAACACGTGGTAGATGCTCATTAACATTGATTAAAATAATGGATTCTCATGACCGATGTCGCAGCTAAATTAAGATCTGAACCTACAAATCTGCTTGAGTGAACTCTTGCATTGAGTCCTGCCAACTTCCTTTCCATGAACAGTTACTGTTTTGGAGATTAGGGACGCAAATGACAAAGTGCAAGTGCATTAATATTAATTAATTTTATTTTTTTTTTTGCCCTCTCTCTTCAGGAAGGGCCAGCTATCACTTTTAATGCAGCTACCACTCTTCATAATTTTTGCCTATGGCAGCAAGCACAAAACACTTTGGATGATGCTCACCCTTCTCATCACGACACTGCTGTTCTTATCACTAGGTACAGTATCTGGTTCTGGTGTTCATTCACTGAAATCTATTCTCTCCTTTGCTTTTTCCATCCCATACCACCCTATTGTTCAATTTGGTTAAACTACAGCACTTCAAACTGTTTGATAATTGTCCTGAATTTTACTTTGTTATTTTGGCAGATGTTCCACTACATAAGGTTGTTTCAAATATACTGAAATCTGCACATTTTTCAGCAGCGTTTCTTGCTTGATCTGCCTTCTGCATTTTAGAGAAATAACATAGTATTTTGTTTTTTATTATTTGCAAGCTAAATATAGTAATATAAATCAATACAGTGAGCTGAGTCTGGTGAATTTAAATTACTTTCAAAAGAACACAGATTGTTTGAATGGACTGTAAGACAGATATGCAATTGCTGTAATTAATATAGCAACAGTGAAATACTCTAAAAAATGTTCTTATATTTGCTAGAATAGTTAACTATTTTTTTTTCTTCAAGGGAGGATATCTGCAGAGCTAGAGAGAAGTGTGATACCCTTGGTGAGTTATCCTTTTTTAATCAGTATGATTTTATAGCAGAAAATATGAGAATTTCACTGTAGGGAGAAAAATCAATTAAGAATAAATCAGAAAATAGATGCAAAATTTAAGTGACACAACAAAGAAAAAATTGGCTTAGTGCTCTTCTGCCCTGGCACATACTTGGTGCTGGGTGATTGCTTTTGTGTAAAGTTGCTTCATAGCTGATGTGCAACTTTCAACTGGGGTACCATACATAAGGTCACTTCTATGTGAAAATTCATTCTGTTAAGCCTTTATATAAGGGTGCAATTTTGCAGGTTTGGCAGAGCTAGGTACGATGTGTGACCCACTACGCAGCTGTTCCATAAGCGAAGAAAATGGATTGAGTGCTGCTTTTACTATAGCACATGAACTTGGACATGTGTAAGTACCGGTTTCCCAGTAAGTAGTTTTATTTTATTCCCTTTTAAATATGACCAAGTTCTAGTGATGAGCTCTTATGTTTTTAAGAGGAGTTGCTATTTTTGCTCATTGCAGTGAGCCAACTCTCCCCCACCTAGCTGTAGAGAAATTAAGAATTTTATAACCTGGTTCATACCTTTAATTATGGGAAGTACTGGCCTGATGTCTCCTGTCCTTTTGTCTTATAAACTGGGACAGATATATTAGCTAAGCAACATAATCCTGCTAACACCAGCTGCATTCTAGCCCTTACGAAAAAATAATTGTTAATATAATACAGAAATATTCTTCGTTTTGGTCAGTCCTTTCAGAATACAGGCAAAGGAACACAAAGAGAAACACTTTACACAGAAAAATAAGAGGAGGTGACAGCATTTTATTTTATGAAGCATACCTTATCAGTGGTGGCAGAAGGGTGCTATATTCTAGCTCAATGAGGCATGACACTGTAGGTAATGATGATGTTACAGAGCTCAGTAGCTAGCTGTTTGATTTTCATGTACCTGAAGTTTGTTTAGATACCTTCTGTTTGTCACGGTACTTAAACTGAGGTATAAAATAAGAAAACGTGTTGGTTGCATAAATATGATTTTGATGTGCTTTGTAGTTTGTTTTTGTTACTGAATAAAAAGAGTTATGATGTGAATATTGGGGTAGTATATTATGGACAGTCTAGTGATGGCCTGTAGATTCAGTTGAGGAGAGAGGTTGTTCATTTAAAAGTGGCATATTCCGGAAACACTGTAATTTTTCTGGTGAGCTAAAGAACTATGTGATTGTGCAAGTCTGTTGTGCTTGGAATTAGGAGCATTTGGATAAGGAGAGATTTTTGTAAGGCATTCTGAAGATGCCTTGTTGCCATGGTATCAGATAGTCATATTATCTCCCATTTTTAAGGCATTCTCAAACATTTGCTGCTACAACAAAGAGAGTTTCAATTAATTATTGCTAAATTTGGGATTTTGGTTTGATTTTTAGATTTAATGTACCTCATGATGACAGTTTTAAGTGTAAAGAAGCTGGGATTAAACATCAATACCATGTGATGGCTCCAACTTTAAATTACCATACAAGTCCATGGACCTGGTCAAAATGCAGTCAGAAATACATCACTGAATTTCTTGAGTAAGTATCAATATAATGCTGTGGGTTTGGTTTTGTTGTTGTTGTTGTCAGTTTGTTTTGTCTTCTGATTTCATGTATTACTGGGGAGTATTTTAAAATGATTGCTTAAATACTGGTTTTGTGTTGTTCTTAGGTTAATCGTTGACTTGTAAGGCCTCGGTTGTCCAGAAAAATACATGTATTTAACGCTTTGGATGATTCATGACTTTGTTAAAGTTGTACTCAACATGTAAAGCTCAGAAGATTTTATTTTTTTTTTACCTAGTGATGTTACTTATTGAAACTATCTTTAGTATGATTTTAGTAAGTCAGAATAGGCACACTTTATTTTCGAAATTTTTTACTTAAAAAGTAAATGCTAGGTAAAATTTAGGCAGTACCATCTCTTTTTTTTCTTGTAAGAATGTGAAAATGAGAAATGACAGCCAGCAAGCAAAAACCCTGAAGCTTTGTTTGGTGGATTTAATGCAAAATCCAATAAAGGAAAATCAGGTGACCTACTATATTTCATAAATTTTAATCAAAGTCATTATATAGGTAGGTAGTAATGCTAACCTATAACTTCACTGAGATATCTATGTGTAAGTGTTGATTGAGTAGGTTCCCAATGAATTAAGAGCACTTTATTCACATTTTATTCCTGTTCTTACAACAGTACTGGTTATGGTGAATGCCTCCTAGACAAACCTAGTGGAAGAATATATGATCTTTCCTCTCAGCTGCCTGGGTCAGTGTATGATGTCAACAAGCAGTGTGAACTTATGTTTGGTCTTGGGTCACAAGTGTGCCCGTACCTGGTGAGTGAACAACATGTCATGTTAATCTAAAAAATTACTGAATGGTGGGTTTAGAAATGAAATCTCATTCTTCATGGTTTTGGAGGAATTTTATGCTGCAATATGGCAAAGTTCAGGATCTATTTTATTGAAGGGTGAAGAGTGCAGTGAAGAGCATCACAGCTCCATATGCTAGAAATATGTAGAATTAAAAAGCAGGATGCATTAATTTTGATTTGCGCACCTGTGAATGTGATTATAATGCCTTTAAAGGATCTAAAGCTGCATAAATTAAGGCTTTCTGCGTCTGCTGAAGGGGAGTGATATCAATACTTTCTACAAATGTTTTCAGACTATAGCTATCATCTGTCATACACTTTCTTATCTGCCTCATCTGTGTACTGTAAGTATCACATAGTATCAACTGTAACCTCTTACATACTTCTTTTATTGAATTTTCTACTGGATTAGAAAATTAAGTTATCTATTACTTCTAATGGGATCAGTTTCAAATTTTCCACATTCCTACCTGGCCTTAAGCAAAATCCATTTTGTTTTGGTGGGGTTTTATCTGAAAAATTGTAGTATTAATGGCAAACACGAAGCCCACATAGTATGAGAAAACAATACAAATATTCAACTGAGGTCTAAAAAGATGTTCAGCTACAAAAAATATAATCTTGTTTTCTTTTTAGAAACAATGCAAACGCTTATGGTGCACAAGCACAGAAGGTGTTCACAAGGGTTGTCGTACTCAGCACATGCCTTTGGCTGATGGAACTGTTTGTGGTGTGGGAATGGTAAGCCTTGATTTGCTTCTCAGTGCTTGCATATGGTAAAATTGTTGATCTAGATAAGAAAGATCAGTGCTTGCTGTGTGGCAGTACTGTACCTGTAGTGTACGGATTGTGTGAACAGTATTTGCATGACTTTTTCTGCTGTTTCTTGCTGTCCTGTAACGTTGTGATAAAACAAACATAGGTTTTCTGTTCAAAATAATTATAAAAGCTTACAGATACCAGATTGGTTAAAAATAGGTGGAAGACCTCAGGGGAAAGTTGCCATCTTTTCTTCTGATTGAAAAGTTCAGATCATTCATAACAAGTTGTGTTTTTTACTTTGTCGTGGTTTAAGCTGTAAATCAGCCACGCAGTTTGTTAACTCACCTCCCCCTCCTAAAAGAGCTGCCGCGGT
>JAOEHY010042413.1:0-12053 GCA_025447955.1 Psilopsiagon aurifrons
CCTATAGAATCCCTTCCTGTTATCTTTAACATCCCTAGCCAAGTTTAATTCTAAGTGGGCCTTAGCTTTCCTAAGCTTGTCCCTAGCTTCCCGGACAGCATCCCTGTATTCTTCCCAGGCTGCCTCTCCTTCCTTCCACCTTTGTAAGCCTCTTTTTTCCTTTGAATTTTCCTCAGCAGGTCCTTACCTGACCAAGGAGGTCTCCTGGCCCTCCTGCCACACTTCCTTCTAGTTGGGATGTATCACTCCTGAGCCTGTAGTAGGCGATCCTTGAATATCAACCAAGAGTCTTGAGCCCCCTGCCCTCTAGGGCTATATCCCATGGAACCTTACTGAGCAGGTTCCTGAAGGCCAAAGTCAGCTCTGTTGAAGTCCAGGGCAGTGAACAGAATTAGAACTGTTATCCATTCATTAAAATCCTTGCTCTGGACAGTGCCAGTATCTTTGTGTAAAGAAGCAATGGTTAAGTTTGATTAGGTCTATTTTGCAACTTTTTCATGGACTTCAGAAGGCAAGCAGCCAGTTTATGAAAGCAAATACATGCTTAAAAGTACAAGGCATGGTATATTCTTGTTGAAATGCAGCTTTTTGCATGAAAATATTACAGTCACTCCATAAGTTACATCATCACGTTTCATGCTATTGTTAATAACTGAATTCAGTTGTGACTGTATTTGGACTGGTTTTAGGAGGTATGATGCAAATTTACAGAATTTACAGAAAGAATGGATAGACAATGTATTTTGGACTACAAGTTGTAAGTTTATTGGATTGGAGTAGGTCTTAGGGATTTCAAGAGGGAAGTTGAGAAGGATTTAAAGGATAAGTTTCAGAGTATCTTAAAAATATAACAATTATTGTTAAGAAAAAAGGACAAAGCAGTATACTTTTTCATAGCAGGATGTAAAGAGTTAAGCTATAAATGGTAACATCATTTGTCCTGTGTTTATTATATACCTAGTTTCCTGTTATCAAACTGTTTTCTATCAACTTTCCAGTATAAAAACAAACCACAACTGTAAGCAGTAACTTAACCTGAGTTACTGTTCATCAGTTCCACATGTAAACCAATTCTATTAAAGCAGCAGAGGAAATAGATTAGCAAGCATAAACGTAACAGACAGTGAATAGTTCTGACAATTTCTCCTATTATGGTCTCTCAAAATGAGTTCCTAAAAAATGGAATGTGAACATTGGCAAAGTCATGGCATCCAACAGAAAGGATCACTCTTATTGCCTGTGAACTAGAATGCCATTTATTTTTTCTTTTTATTGGTTTGTTTGAATTACAAAGTTTTCTTAGGAATGACAGTTAAAATGATGTAATGAGGAAAATTGTGACCATTTTACCCGAAGAAGGGAAAGCCAGTTACAAAGAAGTATACACTTACACTGATAGATGCTACTTGTAGTACATGAAGAACTTACTTAGTAGTACTACCTTTACTTACAGCTGAACTAAGTCCTGTGAGTAATATTTAGCTGAGCAGATGGAGGTATCTTTACCTGAACTAGTAATTTTAGATTCTCTTATAATCAGTGAAGAGAAACAGGCCTTCACAGTTTTCACGGGTTCAGCAGTAGCAGTCATTTTTCTCCTTTTCAGTAGCTGGTGCAGCACTGTGTTTTTGACTTTCGGCCTGGGAACAGTGCTGATAACACCAATGTTTTAGTTACTGCTTAGTACATTTTGGTCTGGCCAAGGACTTTCTGAGCCTCACGCTCTGCCAGGGAGGAGGGTAAGCCAGGAGGAAGCAGAGACAGGACATCTGACGCAAACTGACCAAAGAGGTGTTCCTTACCACAGCACATCATGCCCAGGATGTAAAAACGGAGGACAGAGACCTGGAAGGATGTGGGGGGTTTGTTGCTTTGTCAGGCTGGTTATATGTGGTGAGCTGTTATATTCTCTTCCCTTGTATTCCCCTTGTCATTATTATTATTGGTGGTAGCAGTAATGTTTTGTGTTATACCTTAGTTACTAAACTGCTCTTATCTCAACCTGTGGGAGTTGCATTCTTTCGATTATCCTTCCCATCCCTCCAGGAGTTGGGGGAAAGAAAGAGAGGGGAATGAGTGAGCAAACTGTGTGGCTGCTTTAGGGCTTAAACCGTGACAACATTGTGTGAAGGATCATAGAATCATAGAACAGTTAGGGTTGGAAAGGACCTTAAGATCACCTAGTTCCAACCCCTCTGCCATGGGCAGGGTCACATCCCACTAAACCATGCCACCCAAGGCTCTGTCCAACCTGGCCTTGAACACCGCCAGCGATAGTGCATTCACAACTTCCCTGGGTAACCAATTCCAGTGCCTCACCACCCTAACAGTAAAGAATTTCTTCCTCATATCCAATCTAAACTTCCCCTGTTTAAATTTGAACCTGTTACCTCTAGTCCTGTCACTACAGTCCCTAATGAAGGGTCCCTCCCCAGAATCCCTATAGGCCCCCTTCAGATACTGGAAGGCTGCTATGAGGTCCCTATGCAGTCTTCTGTTCTCCAGGCTGAACAGCCCCAACTTTCTCATCCTATCTAAGACATCTAAAAAAGATTAGATAGCTTATGATCAGAAACATCCTTTTTCTCTTTACTGTCCGTAAGGCTCTGTGGTGGATAGCTGAGATTTAGAATGCAGTGTAGACATACATATTAAGGAGGTATATGTATTCTGGGAATGAAACCATAAATTTAGAAAAATCTATAACAGAAATTTTGATGCCTTTGTTAAGGAGAAAATGTCAATATGCGTTCTGAAGGGGACATACACATACACATATATGAAAGATAGCTAGGATTACAAAGACTGGTTTTCTACTTCTAATTTTCCACCTACACAATTGATGCAACTGCCAAACATTCATTATACATTCACTGCTAGGGAGAAAATCTTTCTATTACCTTGTGGCCCACACAATAAATGCATGGAAATTTCCTGGTTAAAGAATAGTGAAAAGAGAGAGAAACCACTTCTGACATGATTTATTCAAGGAATACCGGTGGGCGTATTCAGAGAGATAAGTTAAAAGTGTGCTTGGTGTGTTTTTATAGTAGCTACCAATCTTTCCTGCATATTTTGGTGACAAAGGAAGAATTGTCACCATAATTAAGGAAAGAGGAAAAAAAATCCATTTACTTCAAGATATATTACAAAAAACACTGTTTTCGCATATCTTTGTGATGGTTGATAGCGTCAGTGTTCATTGTTTTTAATGCATGGTTATTGCCTAAGTGTTTGAATGTTTTACAGTGAGCTGTCCTGTTAGAGAAAGAGAGAAATAAAAAAAAGGAATTAAAAGGAATAAAGTGTGTCATGAGATTGAAAAGAAAGGCATTGTAAATCCATCAGATTTTCCTTTCAAGTTCTCTTACATGTTTATTTGATGAAATATGTGGCAAACAGAATTCATGGTCATAGTAACTGATCTTTTGTTGTATCACTTAAAGGAGATTTTCTTAATTTTAGTTTCTTTTTCCTTACGAGGGCCCTGCTAAAATGCAAGAGAATGCTTTTTAGTAACTGTAGTGACCCCATTCGGTCAAGAAAACGGTATTTTCAAAAGATGACATATTCCTTTTTCAGCTTTTAATTTGCTGATTTTAATCACCATTCTAGAGTTGAAGATTGTGCTATTATGCTGTCAGTTCAATTGCATACGTGCTATTTTCCTGAGTAATCTCTGAACCTAGCATTCAGGTTCAGCTGATTCCATTTGAGGGAGAAGCAAAGGACTGAACAGGGCCTCATAAGACTGGGAAAGTGTGGCCACTAATCACAAGAGTATGGGTAAATTACAGCCTCATCAAGCAGTATGTGTTATACTGGATAGTTAATTTTCATGCTGAAAAGTTCAGTATAGCACCATCACAGTTGTCTCATACATGGAAAAAAGAGATGTGGGCAAATAGAAGGAAGCAGAAGTTGAGGTAGTCATGATAGGGGAAGAGTTTTAAAAGGCATATGAAAAAATAGTTATTTTTCATTATGTCGTTCATGGACATTTTTATTTATTTGTTTGTTCATTTGTTTATTTAATTAGATTACAAATTATTCACCTCATTTGTATTTAAAAAATTAGTCCAAAACCAGTAAACTCTTTTGGGCTTAAATCAACTTTCAATTTGATATTGAAAGTCAAAGAATTTTGTTACCTTGACGAGAAACCAAATTAAAGGACTGAAACTTGTGGTAAATTTTCTGGAATTCTGGGGCAACATCTGTGATTTGACTTGGTGCATCTATCTGTTCAAAGTTACCAAATAGTTTGGTAGGCTGATGAAAAAATGGTGGTGTGACTTTCCAGTCACTGTTGTGTTAAATGAGAATATATTGCAAAATTTTTAAGAAATACTGACATCTTGTTCTTTATACATAGGATACTGAAGAAAAATCTGATAGTTTGAATGCTCAATTAAAGATACTATTTTGAACTAACAGTCATTAATTGATACATGAGATATGATTTTTCTTTTCTGGTTTTGTCTGTTGGTGGGTGATTTTCACCGTGAAATAGAGAATGAAACAATATGAAGTAAAAAAATACAAGACAGAATCTAGGATTAAAAGACTAGGATAACTTCAGTAGCATGATTCTAGTATGGGGTTTTTTAATAGTTACACAATTTGAATTCAAAGAACTTTTTTACTATTGAAGCACCGCATCTATAATTAGAAGCATAACTGTAATATGTATTCTCTGTTGAGAGTCACATAGTTATATTTAGTGTGAAGGGTTTTATCCTATTTCTAAAAGTATTTGTGTGCTGTTTGCTTACCAAAACAGGCTGATGAAGTAGGTTTGTGAATTAAATTTTCAAGTCCAACTTAACAGCTTCTTTTTTCATCAACTTACAGATAAACATACAGATTTCCTCCACTGTCTTTCTGCAGTGGGACTATGTGAGTTGTATTGTGACACAGGCCATTCAGAGCTGCAGAAAAGCCAACACAATAGCAAGAAAGCAAGATGTTATTTATATTTTTTATCATCAGCCTTATTGGGTCACTTGTGCTATTTCCTGTTACAGAGGTCAGTGAAAAGCAGATGCTGTAATAGTTAATGAATTGTATTTTCCCACCTGTGAAAGGCCATACAGATTTTCATACCAGCTTAAGTTCTACCTAGAACAGAACTACTTGTGGGAAAACCATATTCTATATTTTGCCTCAGGAAGCAAAACTATTGGCAGATGTATCTTCCCAAAAGAACAGTGTTGAGTAGGAAGTAGAATGGATTTAAAAGCTTTATAACAAAGCAAATTCCTTGTAAACATAGTTTTCAGGAAATTTCGTATGTGAGCTATCCACGCCTTTTCCTGGCAGTGCATTGTATGATATCTCTGAAACCACAGTTCTTTATCCCAGGTCTAACACTTACAAGGATTTTAGTTATCTTAGACAAATGGAGGGTTGAAGTTTAGTCTTTCTTGTTAAATAAAAATCACTGAGGAATTTTACATGAAAGATAGGTGGATTAAAAAGAATATGTGAAGTCAGACAGTACACTGAAGTTTGGTGGAATTTGAATTTTTGACCACTGAATGATTGTATTTGCATCTCATATTCCTCATATAGTGGATAGTTTAAGCTTTTTATACTGCTTGGAATGTGAAAACTAATTCTCTGAATTAAGAGATAAAATCAGTTTAATAAAATTTCCCCGGTTCTGTTTTTTACTGAATCAGGCACCATTTTTTATCATATTTCCTCAAAATGAAAGTTTAGCTTTTAAAAACCCTGATTCTACTGAGCAGTTAAGTAATTCTTTACCTTTAAAAAATAAATTATCTCTAAAATGTGCACACATGTTATAAAGTTTCTTCTAGGTTAAATTTCATCTGACATGATAAAATTATAGGACAAAAATCAGAATTCTTGTATGCAAGCAAGTGAAATAAAAATACGATCCTTTGAAGGCTGGAAAAGGGGCATTAAATCTGAAAGCCAGGCACAAATAAATTACATTCACACTCGAATGAAATCTAGTGCCAGTACAGCACACATCTGATACAGATTTTTTGGATCTTCATTTCTCTTACATTTCTAAACAGCTGTGACCATGAAATTTGGTATTGGAGAGGATTCTTTACAAAGTCATGCCACTTCATTTTGTGGTGAGATATCTCTTTTGCATTTAAAATATGTCTGTCTGACTAAACCATTTGTCAAGGCTATTTCACAGTCAGTGAAATGAAGTACCCCCCCCAGCCATATCTTGGCTACTTTCCCCAGCAGCTGTTGTAGGTGTCCTGTACCTTCTTTTCTCCATCAACTCTAGAGGGAGCCTACCTGCCGTTTTAGCTTAGGAGTATTATACTGAAATGGTTAAAGCTAGGGGAATTGAAGCCTGCCTTCTGTTGTCTTTCTATGCCTATATATAGTATGACAGTATTACCATTGTTATTATTAGGAAAATACCCATTAGTATCAGCTAGATCACTATTTGATATGTATGGGCATTGTCTCCTCCTCTAGTTCCCTAGCTTTGGAGTTCTTTTTTTTGACTCATTAAATCCTTTTTTCACTGTCAAAATTTGATGGATGTTTTCTTGGAAATTGTTTATGAGTTTGGGTGTGTTTCTTTTTTGTTCAGGTTAATTAAATTGGAAGTGAAAGTAGCTGAACAATGCCAGACCTTGAATAAACTAACATGATTTTAAGACAATGAGAGTGAACCTGCATCCAAAATAAACACCGTGGTAGGTTCTTGAAATGATACAATACATGCTGTTAAATGTTAAAAAAGCATTGTGTGAATTACTCTGTATTTGAACATTCGGGATAAAAGCATTTTACACCTTTTCCCAGGTGCTTCAACATTCAGGGATGCAAAAAGGTATTTCATTGTCTTCCAGGAGGAGAGCTGCAGTTATTTTTAAAATAAAAACAGAGTTCTTATTTACTGTCAGGTTTTCAGCCGAGCAAATATACTAAAGATGAGGCAACATAAAAGTGTATCTGCTAAGGCTTTGCCTGCAGCTGTAATTTAATCCATGGGTGGTTAGAAACTGGACTGCCGTAGAATGGTGGAGTCTAAGAAGTTTCCAAGCAGCTAAGCAGGAATGAAAGAAATAGAACAAAGGGTAATGGTTTAAAATCAAAAGAGGATAGATATAGATTAGATGTTGGGAAGAAATTCTTTACTATGAGGGTGGTGAGACACTGGAAAAGATTGCCCAGAAAAGCTCTGGCAGCCCCACCCTTGGAAGTGTTCAAGGCCAGGTTGGATGGGGCTTTGAGGAGCCTGGTCTAGTGACAGGTGTCCCTCTCTGTGGCAAGGGGGTTGGAACTGGATGGACTTTAGGGTCCCTTCCAACCAAAACCATGCTGTGATTCTTTGAATTTCCTCATTTTAAATGGAAAAGTGGCAATATTGCCTTCAGTTTTCATTCTTGAATTGCTGTGAAAAGATTTTTCTGACGCTGATATGGTAAAATAGTACATTCTTTTATTTTTTTTGTACAAAACTTTTTTGATGGGAGTGTACTTCCACTCTGCTTTCCTTGGAAGCTGAACTTTGTAAGTCATTTTCTTGCATTTTGCTTCCTGGAGCTCGCTAGTCACCTCTGCTATAATATCCAGGTCACACAGTAGCAAATTAGAGGAAGCAAGTGGAAGCACAGATGTTCCTGGCTGACACAAAGCAGAATTACTCTATGAGCGAAGCCTTTGTCAGACACAGAGAGAGCTGCAGTAGCTTGTGGAAATGGAGTAAGAGTAAGCCTTACACTACAAGACTGCTCCAATTCCACCAAAACCTTGCTTTCTGCAAGTACAAGATGTAGGCAAGAATATATTGGTCCTGAGGCAGAGAAACTAGAGAGTGAGGGATGAGATAATGGAAGAGGGTATTTCATTTGGGATATCTTCAATTCTGAGCATTCAGCTCTACTTGTTGTAGGCACTGCGAACAAGCAGCAGTCTAAGTAGCAAGAGAGATGGTGGCTCCTCCAAGAGACAGGACTGATAGATTTTGCTAGCTGTGCAGTTCTAACCAAATTTGTATAGATATGTGATCTAGTAACAGACAGAACTGATACAGCAATTTTCTAAGTGTTGTCTGAGCCAGGTTCACTATGAAATCCATGAGGGATACGTACCACAAAACTGCATGAAACTCTAATCTGTGTTTAAAAATTGGTTGCTGGAAGAAGAATAGAGGAAGTAAGCTTGCTGGAGTTCTCTGTATGTGACAGCTTTGTAATGCAGGATGCTGATTTCTCTTTGTTTATTTTGAGAGTAATATACTTGCTAGGGTGTTTTTGTGATTTGCTTCATTGGTAATGCTCCTTGCTGTTTTAACAGTATTTTATTTCTGGGAAGACACTGGCAGAAATAACTTAGAGACAGCTGAAATGATGGAAGCTGTAATTAAAAATATTTCTGAAATTCACTGCAAGGGCAGGAAGCATCTTAGTGAAGAAGACATGTTTCAAATTGAGAAATATGAAATGTACCGTTTATATTTACTTCCCAAAGCTGTGCAATATCTTGAAATAAAGTAATAATTCCTGTCTTCCTAATTGCCTTCTCGTGGAATTGTAAAACTTTTCAGATCTGGATACACAGCTCTAGATAATGCTGGCAAAAACCAGAGGGTCATTTTAGTGCGAAGAAATCGTAAGTCTAGGAATTATCTCCCCATGAAACAGATCAGGAGCTAAAGGACAGCCAGGCTGTTTATAGTTTAGCTAACTCAAACAGAAAAACATGTAAAGCTAGTCTACCTCTTTTCTTTGCCAAATATCTGTCAAGGAAATACTATTCTGAATAAAGGAGAGAGTGTTTTGTCTCACATGAGGAACTGTGCAGGTACCAAGCCTGAGGACAGCCCTTGTATCAGTAGTGGTGAAATTGCAGGTCCATTCCTTTGGGTGGAGTCTGTGTTGCAGAATTTTCACCATACTTCTGGGCAGCTATTAGAAGGGCTGTTTGTGCCCTCTCCTTGTCTCTCCTGCAGCTCAGAGATGAATAGTGGTTCCATCCTTTGTCCTGTAGCCTAAAGTAGCCTGTTACAGTTCAACAACTCTGTCATGAATTTCTGTTTGATATTATGACACAGAGATAGTAAGAAGTGCCTCAATGCCTAAATGTACTTTGAAATGACAAGGCTATTAATACATGCCTACAAAAATCAGTCATTAAGCCCTATAATTGTGTAATCTAAAGGAAATGCCTTGGGACAATAGACGGCTACAGATTTGGTGAACTAGGCCAACCATGTTTCTCTCCAAAGACAATTTTGCAGTTTTACAGCATGAAAAATCCCCAAGTCAGGCAAAAAAGGCTGATGTAAGACTTTCTGAACCAGTGACTTTTTGGGTCATCAATGGCAGTGATCACTAGTACATGCTTAGATCAGGAAGAGGTGGGGATGTTTTATGATTTAAATGCGCAGAAGTTCCTGTTTGACAGATGGAGAGATGAGGAATGAGAAACAGGGAAGGGAAAGGGTGGGGTGGGAAGGTGAGGGGGGAGTGAGAGAAAGAGGAGGGACCCAGCTGACTTCTGGGGAGATGCTGCTTTTAGCATGGTGTGATAAGAATACAGAGAAATAGGTTACCATGAGATTTTTAAAATGTGAATTTAATGTAAATGTTGTATAAATATACTTTTGTTTTAAAATCCTAAACGAAGTTTGTTCTGTACTTACCTCATGTCTCTTCTCATTACATCCTAAATGCAAAGAGCTAACACGGTGAACTGTATGATGAAGGGCATGTTTCAGTTGACCGTGGAGGAAAGGCAAGCACTGACTGAGGGCTGTGCAGTAGCCTGCTCTGTGAAGGCGCAAGTGCAGGCTGCTAGGAGAAGCAGTAATGCTTCCTTCCTGTGCCCAGGAAAGAAGAAGGAGGGAAAAAAAAAAAGCCCATGTGTGGAATGTGCAGCAGGATAGGCGTAACAACTGTTTAAAGCTGTCAGAAGGACAAGATCTTTTGATCTGGGCAGGACCACTGATGCTAGTAAGAGTAATGACAGCCCTCATAGGCTGGAGTGTCAGGATTTAGTACTGAATGCTGGACTTTTGTTTTTGTTTTCAATAGAAGTATCTATTTATTTTTAGCTGGTTAAAAACATACATGTAGTACTTGAGTGTAATAATATATACTGTCATTTAAAATGTAAATGCCAAGGAATCAGAGAATTAAGGAACAAAAATCCATGAAATTAATTGAGGGAAATGGCTCTATTATCATTACTGTTAGAATGAAAATGGTGTCTATAACAAGTCACACATTTTTGACATTTCTAGGTGTACTCAGATTCTTAGACCAGATTCTCAGACAGCTTTTATAATCAGCAACATTAATGAGGGCTATACTGGTTAATGGCGTCTGTGGGTCTGTCTCTCTCCAGTTTTGCTGTGAAAATCTGAGTATGTCTTCAGGTAAACCAATGCAATAGCCCAACTTCTTTTTCTTTCAGTATTTCTTCTTCACTCTCTGTTGTCAGTAGGATTTCCAGAAAAATTAAACAATATAGTAGGCCGGAGACCAAGATTGCTGACATATAGAAAATCTGTCCCTTTCCTCTCCTCCACCTCCTCAGCTGGCTTTTGGATGTAAGAGTAACTTAGGGGAGGGATACAACATAACTGTGAGTACCTGCTGAGTTGTACTAACTCTTGTTTTGGTTGCTAGCAGGAGGGTTGGTTTTTATAAACAAAGATGTTTTTCATTAATTAGTTGTCTTCATTTTCACAGACAACTTCTTTTTCTTTAGCCTCAATTATAGAATCCATGAATTTCAGTGCTCATTTGCTAGATAATATTCAATGCAAGTGCGAACAACAAATTTGTTTAGGAAAACAATCAGGATATATTGTAGACACCAATGTTAGTTTTAGTGCATTGTTGTTCATGGTAATGTTTTACCTAAGTCACACCTTTTGTCCCTCTGAAGGACAGGCTGAAGCACAGGTGAGCAGTGCTGAACAATGAAAAATACCTGCAGTATGCTTTGAAACCCATGACAAAGCCCACTTTTTTCTCTGAAACTCTAAGGTACTTTTTTCTGCTTTTCCCCATCCTTCCAGGGGGGACATTCTGAAATCCTACTTTCCTGTCAGTGTCTTGAGCATATAGAAGCTCCCTCAAGCTTTCCCAGCCCTTTTCTTTATCCTGACAGCCACTGAACTATTCCAACCAGCTAAAACTCTCACTGACATTTCCCAGGCTCTTCCCACCTCAAGAACTTCCTGAACCCCTCCCAACTACTTGTATAAAATTACTGCACTGCTGAGCAGGAGACTGACTTTGTTCAGGTAGACCACTACTATGGTTTGAACAGCAGCATACTACAATGTAAAGCTTGGATTTAGTAACAGTTCACAGACTGCAGGAAATGCTATATTTTTTACAAGTGATTTCTGGCTTCCCTTAACTAGAAAGCGTAAAACAAGGGAATTCTGTAAGGAGTTACAACAGCTACTGACATACCTCAGATCTAAAAAAGAGAATTTGTTTTAGTGTTCAATGGAACATACATATTTCTCTGAACCAGTAAAGACTCCTTAACTTAAATATTTTAACTCCATGCATGACTTAGGATTCATACCCAGAATCATTCTAAGGTGTAGAAGTCAATACCCCAGCTATTCTTCAGAATACTTTTCTTAAGAAACGGTCACTTTTGGGTCAGATTTCCAGTCTCTGACATGACTACATAAAGTAACTGCAGACCTTCTTTTTATGTAGAAGTTGAGAAGTCTTCCTTACGTGAAAGAAGTGGTTGACAGAAAGCTCTTGAGGCTCTGGTATGTGCTGTGGCAAGCTGAACGTTGGCTCACTGCATTACTAATACAGATAAGGGAACACTAATGGAATTTCTTTAGAAGACAACCATTTGTACCCTGGAGTGAATGGGGAAAGAGGAATGGATTTCATCAGGTCAAATGGACTTGTGTACGTAGAGGTTCCTAAGATGGTCTTGAACCAGATCCTCTCCTACAGTGGGCCCATGGTCTTCACTCGCACTGTCCCTGCATCTGCCTTCCAAGACTTGGGTGGTGTGGTCAGAGCATTTGCCAGTGAAGACTGAGGCAAAGGAGTCAT